>CAJPEV010002232.1:29005-48128 GCA_905338385.1 Darwinula stevensoni | reverse complement strand
TCTCAGTGACATATAATAAATGCCAAATAGATGCCGAAAAGATGCTAATAAATGCCAAATAGATGCCGAAAAGATGCTAATAAATGCCAAATAGATGCCGAAAAGATGCCTTTCCCGTCGAATCCGCGCCGGATCGGCACGCGTCACGTGCGTCCTCGCCGGCGTCATCCAAGAATTCAGCGTGTGTTATTCGCAGGAAAATTTTTCCTCAAGGACGCCACGGAACTGCGAAGTCGCCGTCTGTTGCTCTCGCTGCCTGTTGCTCTCGTTCGTGAGGCAGGTGCACGTTTCGTATATATCCGATGTTCTGTGGGGATTTTTTGCCTTTGAACTTGACATTAAGAGAGACTGGAAGTTTCCTCGCGATGCATACCATTCCAAAAAACATTCCCCATGAAAAGGGAAACCCGGGCGGAGTGAATCCCCCCTCCCCCCCTCCCCCCCCCCCCACGAATGCAACATTCCCGTCTGCTTTGAAAGGCTGAAGCCGTTTTCAGCACTAACGATGGGTTTCGAAATGATTCATCCACGCTCGGATCCGGATTTCCGTAAATCGGCGCGACCATCTGCGGATTGATGGCAATTATCTCCATTCGATTCTCAAGTAAATCAAATAAGCGGCCGAATAAAATATTAAAATATTACCTGGTCGATCCGAATTTAAATAAAATTGCTCAGTGCTCACCAGACGAGCTTCCACAAGGCCGAGAGGAGAGAGAAGGGAAAAACGTTCTCCGAGAGAAGGAGCTCGGTGAGTTTCAACATGGTTGAGCGGGGATCGCCGCTTGAGTGACAGGCGAGTGGGTCGGGGGACCGAGAGTCATCCTCTTTATTCAGGTTGGAGGTCACTCAAGGGGATGGAGGGGCGAGTCGGGATTGGTCGACGGGTGGGGGAGGGGGGAGGAGGGAAGGGGGTAAGGGGGAAGACTCGCGAGGAGGTAGATGTGGAGGAGGTGGGTGTGGAGGGAGACTCGCGCCTTTGACTCTCGTGCCTGGGAGCAGAGAAATAAGCTTGAGATTTTGCTGAGGTTGTATCGCGGTTGAGAATGCTTGAGATCCTTGCGACGGCGAGAGACAGAGGAATTCAGCGAGTGGGGCTCCGTGTGAAGGAAGTCTGGTGCGGAGAACGCCCTGTGAAGCACTAAGGACGGTTTTTCGACTTCGTGCATCGACGAGGCAGCAGGGACGAGTGAGATCACCGATTTCGCCGATTTGGAGGTACTGTAATGGCAGAAACGGCCCACATGTTGCACCTGGTAACGTCGGCTTGAACACATTGTGCTCCTGCCAAACAATGGACAGGCTGCAAGCCGGGTCAGGGGAAATCACCTACTTTAAGCAATAAAAATTAGAGAAGCTCGCGAAAAGGCCTAGTTTGGGAAAAACTGGAACAAATCTCGGCTAGAAGGATTTCTCTCTTGTCCCTTCAAGGATTTTTCCTTAAAAAAAAAAGGGTTCATGCGGCATAAATCCTCCAAACCATTTACAACTCGTTGGTTTAATGCCGAGCGGGATTGCAGGATGTTTTCCTCATTGTGCTCTTTCTCCCAGTATCAAAAGGAAAAAAAAAGGCTGCTGATGCAAGAAGCATTCCACAAAGCCGGAAATACACTCAAAACTGCCCTGAACTGAAACTGAAAACTGAGAACCCCAGTTCGGTAAGAATTGGAAAAACTCCCGGCAGAAAGAGTTTCTGTTTCCTTCTTTCAAAGAATTTTACTTTAAAAAAAAAATTTAATCATTCGAAATAAATCCTTGAAACCATTTAAAGTTGGTTTATTGCCGAGCGGGCTTGCGGGATTTTTTTCTCATTGTTTTTTTTTTTCGTCATTTTAAAAGAAAGCACCTGATGCGAGAAGCATTCCTCGGAGCCCGTTCCGCCAAAAAGCCGGAAAATAGCCTCAAAACTGCCTCACGCTCGAACAGCATTTTTCCACTTTTGCAGGTCACATGCGCGAAGCCCGCCGAGTCATTCCGACCCTTGTGCAGTGGGGCGAAGACGCTTTTTTTTCGGGCCAAGCGTAAAAATCTCAGTTTGGATAGAGCTAAAAAATAAATGCTCTATTTTTCTAAATGAATACATTATTCTAATTACGTAATTCAAAATAATTATTTATAATGAATTGTAAATAATATTTTTCACGAACCCAAAAATTTCGTAAAGCCACAGATAAAAAACACGCTTCATCAGAACGAAAAATATTCATGCTCGCTTTAGTAATTGATACATTTCAACATGCAAATCGATTAGTTTCCCCTCCCTTGTTGAGGCAGCTTTGGGATAACTGGAAATCGGGACGAGTTTCCTCGCGGGTTGAATCGTGGGGAGGAAACGCAGTGGTTCCTAACATGCAAAATCATGTTAAGCAAAATTATGATAAGCAAAATTATGTTAGGCAAAATTATGTTAAGGAAAATTATGTTAAGAAAAATCATGTTAAGCAAAAGCCCTACCACATTAAGAAGGCTCCATCGATGGGTGCACGAGAAGTGATTTGATGAAACTGAAACAGGAACCACAGATGAAAGACGCTCGTGACATCTGGTGGTTGCCGGGAGAAGTTTCCCGCAGCAAGCCTTGTGAAACCGCTGTCCCTCGCTTCTCCATAGAAGTTTTGGGAATGCCGCAAAATCAACGGGGGAATTCGACGGGGAACCGCGAAGAGCCACATCCCCACATCCTCACATCCCCACATCCCCACATCAGTCGACGAAGTACGAGGGATGATCGAAGAGTTCGGTTGAATATAGCTTCGATGAATTTTTTCCCCACGTGCTACCGAAGGGTCTGCTGGAAGGTTTTTTAATCGAGAAATGAATTTTAAAATCCAGTCTTTCGGCAGATTTCTCACCAGCAGAGAGGATGAAGTCCCAGCGAGAAAATCTCCGCAGCGATGAGAAAATTCCTCGCAGCACTCGTCTGGATTTTAAAACCCTCCGGCAACACGTGGGAAAAAAAAAACTCAGCAATATTTAATCGACGAACGCGACGAAAATCTGCCGGTCGCCATCAAAGATATCAGTCCTCTCATAAGGAAAGTATGGTGTACTGCAACCGGAAGCGCCTCGGAATACGAACTTTTTGATCACCCCTCGTAATTAATTTTTTAGAAAAGGTTCTTAGCGCCGTTGCGGCGGCATGATTAGAGGCGGCGTCCCACAGATTCCGTACCGTGGTGACGATATAAAGAATTCCACGGTTTCCATACCGTGACGATAATACCGAATAATGCATACTGCGCGGTATGACGAAAAATCCCGGTTCGCTTCGATTCCTCTACTGCCAAGCTCATGGTGAAGGCCGTTTCTCCATGGAAGTTCGCAAAATCTCCGAAGTGCACAAACTGCATTGCAACGGTCGATGGGACGCGGTACGTCCTTCACCGTGAGCTAGGCAGTCGAGGAACGATCATACCGACCCCTTCTACGTTATTCAGATCGACTCATGCAAAAAGAACTGGAAAGAACAAAAGCGGACGACGCAGGCGAGTGGCTGAATGCTCCTGGATGAGGAATGGAAGTCAGAAGAGAGGATAGAGCCGTGGAGGGAGGTCTTTCGTACCAGCGAGGAGAGAAGCAAAACCAAGACTTCCAATGGAAGCCGTTCGATGTTGGGAGGATGACGCACTGGGAGCGTGAAGGCTTTTCCCCGCCACCCAACAGTGTTCGCTTTCAATATCCAGCGTAATAATTGTTCGTACCATTGCCTCGACGCAATGTTGAATAAAATTTCGGTAGTTTGCCAGAGGGGGTCTGCGAAAGTAGCGGCAAGTTTGGAAAAAAAGAAAAACATTTATCAGGCTATGCAAAACGGCAGTTTCTAGAAAACAGATTCATATATCTAAAGAGGAATGGGGTGGGGTTTCGATTCCCTTCTCATTGAGTTAGGTCGGAAGCGAGCTGATTAAAACTCGTTTCTCCTCCCTTGTTACCCGCCGTAAAGCAACTCTGACTTGTCCGGATATCGAGGAAAGTTTCCTCATGGGTTACTGCAAGATGGCGGCTGTTCTCCTTTGCATTAATCTACGTAGAATTCTGAGGAAGAATTGCAATAGAATTGCAATAGTAAATTTGTTAAACTAACCAAAGTAGTAACCACCGATGAAAGACGAGCATTAACGCTTGCGATATCTGGTGGTTGCTGGGAGAGGAAATAGTTGCCCGAGGCAGACTTGGTGGAACCACGGCCCCTCGTATCTCAATGGAAGTTTGGGAATATCTCAGAATTTCTCCGCTCGAGATCTATTCAGGCTGGAGTGGAACAGTAAATAGTAAAATGGGAAATATATCAGAGAAGGTTTCTGCTTCACGCCAGATTACCGAGCTTACGGACGCTTCCCTGTGGAATCTCCCAAATCCCTACGACGTAATGCATTGCAGCGCAGTAGCGAGAAGCACGAAGACGGATCGGATCTAAATGTGTCATGCGACTCGACGGAGTTTCTTATTGGCGAATTGCACGATTTCATGCACAAAAAACTGCGTATGAAAATATATTCGTTCGTCGACGTGAAAAGGCAATTTTGATTTATTTACTTAAAGGAGGTCGTTTCAGATTGCTCCGTGAGTCCATACTATATCGGGAGGAATGGCATTCGGAAATTCCGCCTCATTCGATCAAGGTTTGGAGAGGAAGAATCCATTAAAAACTCGTTTCATGGGTTCCAGCAATCTAGCCGGGAAGGCGATACTCTGGGGAGGACCAAGGGGGTACAAGGGGGGAGAAGGGGGGACAAGGGAATCGGACGTTTCTCGGACGAATTTCTGTCCGAAATTCACATTCGCTTTTGCTGTTCGGCTTCCTTGTAGAATATGTGAGCTCGGTTGAATTAAACCGAAAACATTTTACGGACTTTCGTGCAGCTCTTGCTCAGTCACTATCGTTCGCGCGAAGGGAGGAAAAAACCTGATAGGCATGGCACAGCGGAATTCCTCCCGTCTTTCGATATCTGCTCTCACAGTGGCCATTTTCAAGAAACTTTCACGTTGCATAGGCTGATATGATACAAACTACCAACATTTAATTCAACATCTCGTCGAGGCAAAGGTACGAACAGGCTGGATATTAAAAGCGAACACTGATGGGTGGCGAGGAAAAGCCTTCAGGCTCCCAGTGCGTCATCCTTCCAACAGCGAATATCCATTGGAAGTCTTGGTTTCGCTTCGCTCCTCGCTGGTACGAAAGACCTCCTTCCTCGGCTCTTTCTTCTGACTTCCATTCCTCATCCAGGAGCATCCAGACACTCGAGTGTGTCGTCCGCTTTGGTTCTTTCGAGTTCTCGTTGTTGGGGCGGGGGATGTCTGATATAAGCTAGCTTGCTAGAAGCTTGCTAGCTTGCACTCTTCCTATGATTACCCCTGTGAGAGTTTGGAAATCTGGAAAGTTTTTCTCATGGGTATTAATAAGAACTTCCCTAACTGACAAAAAAAGTACGCGGCATAATAGCATCCCATGCGGAAAATCGATCATACCGCGACCCGTGTTTGTGAAGAGAACCTCAAACAGCAAATAATACTGAATATCTCCGAGGATGGGCAGATTTCCATCCGCCTGAAGCCTCGAGAGCTGAAGGCCGAGGAGGAGCGAAAAGAACGGAAAACTCTCAAGCAGGAAACTCATCTTTCACGGTGATTCGAGCTCCCGCTGGTCTTCTGCAGGTTTTATCAGCGTTTAAAATTTCGGTTTCGTGCGAGAGGTGAACAATCCATTCACGGCCAAAGTTAAACAAATTTTGCGAGTCTGATGTGAACATTCATCCATGCAAAGGAATTCGATGAATGCAGAAATATCTTTACCTCATTATCTGAAAGATTCCAAACTGAGGGATCCCTCGATGGAGCTGGAATAACACTGCTCGGACGGGAATTTTCCCTCCGGACCGACGAAATGTTTTATGGAATCCGTCCCATCGAGATTACGAAATTCGAAGCTGCGTCATCTCGGCGTGACTGAAGCGAGCGTGGCCTCATTTTCCTCATAAGAGGGAAAATATTTGTAGCGATTTTTCCATGAATTCGTGATGATAAGCGTCCTTGGAGGAAGAGGGGTCGAGAGGCAAGGGACGCACGGATGCCGCATTCCTCGGAAGTCGTCCTTTTTAAGTGACCTCCTTGCTTCTTTTTCCACGAGCGAATCCGACGACGCCCCTACAGCGAAGGTCATCGGGGAACTCGGGTCTGTTGCAGCTGTTCCGTCGAATTAGGTTGTGCGGAATCCCATCACGGAAAATGATTGCGATCCTGGCTACTGCAGGCCGGTCGGTCTCGCGGGCATCCGGGAAAGAAGCACAACAGGGGATCATCTCAAATGTAGTTCAATTCGTTCCGTGCTCCAACGATCCAAGGAAGGGGACGCGTGAAGGCGTAGAATAAAAAATCAAAATCATTAATTTTCCCTTCGAAAAACCCTTTTAAAGCTTTGCCCTTTGTAGGTTCAGGACACAAGGGCATATTCACATTCAACTTCGCCTCTCATTTTGGTGCCACTGGCCCAATATTCTAAAATGAAACATCCAAACATATAAGGGAAGGTACAATTATTCATCGTGATATCAAATGTCATTAGCACAAGATGCAACAATGGGTGATTTCAAATTCAGTGTTTTTGTGCCTCTACCTCCAAAATCAGTATTCATACTTGGAGCTAAATTTAACACTTTCTCTACACTGTAATGATACATATTTGCCTGAGTCTATTCTGTACCATCATGAGTCACACCTTAACCCTGCTTAAACAGAGTCTACTGTAAGGGTATTTCCTCCAGCCTGGCATGAAACTTGCAAACTTTCGAAGTCAGGCTTTACACATCTGTATGCATGATGACAGAGATCCCAGATATGGTTTTAGCTGCTTGGCACATGTTCTCATAGAACTTATCACCCATGGCTGGTGTATCCATGGCAGAGGTTCACTTCAGAAGTCCCTACATCCACATGTAACACCAACACCAACAATGGCTTCAAAACCACCCACAGGCACATATGTATGTATCATACGTAGAAAAACAGATCCTGACTAGAATCCTCTGCAGAAAACAATGCTGGTAAGAAACAATTTGTCTCAGCCACATAATATAAATCAAATGCAAACATGGCAGTGGAAATGAATCACTTCAAAGAGAGTGTAGCTGGCTTTCCATCGACTTCATTTTTGGATCCATGGCACAAGTGGTGTTCCCTTTTGATGTATGCGAAGAGGATATCCGTGATGAGGAAAATCTGGGCGACGGCAAAGCCCAGTGTGATGCCGAAGAAGAAGTTGGCATTGGCTGACCCCTGATAGATCCACAAGTGCCACATGATGGGGGCCAGGACAGACGTGGCGAGGAAGAAGCACCCGATCACGAGCGGCTGGCGCATCAAGGGATAGAGATGGCTCCACATGGGCAGAAACGAAAGATAAAACCCCACATCACCCACACTGGGATATGACTTGAAGAGGGCAGTCAGGGACATCAAGCAATAAAAAATAAGAATTGGATCACGGTGAAAGCGAATGGACAATGGAACCACATAGAGGAATGCATTGATCTGGAACGTGCAGACGAATAGGACACGGAAATGCTCAAACATCTCAGTGAAGAAGTACCAGAAAAGTCCAATGTTGGGCTTGAGATCGGGGACGTTCCACACGAAGCCGTATGTGGATGACAGGAAATCCCATGACCCACTTAACTCCTTTGATGCGAAGAAAAGTGCAGTGAGGGAGATGCTGAATACAAATAGGCTTCTCATCAGGAACTGTTGAACACTGGGCTTCAAATAACTGAAGTCCTTGGGGTATTTCTTTCTTGCCAGATACATGGACATGGGGACAATGAGAGAGATAGAATAAAAGGACTCATAGGTGCATAGGGCCAGAAGAGCTAAGGATAGCACTACCTTCTCTGTCAGCATACACAAGATGCACAATGCCAGATACAAGTTGAAGAAGGTAGTGGTTGTCTGACCCACACAGTTTGCGATGATGTACGGATTGAAGATGAAGCAAGCTGCCAATTTCAATGGTAATGATCCTATATCATTGGGATTTAGCAATAGATTCTTAGCAGAGTCTTCATGATGCTTCTTGTTCTGATGCTCCCGTTCCAACAACTCTTGGGCAAGGCACTTGCCAATCGCATAGAAGAGCCAGGACACTAGGACGTCCACTATGGCAAACACTAGCGGAAGAAGAAAGGTGTCAAACTGAAGAAGCCAATTCCCCAGAAGCAACATGAGAGGAGTTCCATGAAAGAGATCACCATCGTATGGGGACAGTTTATGTTTGTGAAGGAAAGATCCTTCCCGCATGCGCTCCCATGAGTTCACTGGTGTGGCAATTTCAATTCTCTGCATCAATTGCTCTCCATATAGGCTACTCAGGGCCATGCGGATCCCCAGTCCCAGGGCCGACAAATACAGTATGGCCATAACCTCTCTGTCAGGTGAATTCTAACTTCAATTTTCAAGGATCCTGCAATTCACTCTTCCACAGGCTTCCACCTACAGAGAAATTAAGAAATAGAGTAGAAGTCATTCACTAACCCTAAAATTCAGTTTAAAATGTATGCTTGATTCAACTTCTGAAGGGTAAAAAAAAAAAATTCCTGGTTTCTCTTCTGCTGTATTAAAGTGTGGGCCAAGGTAAGTCAATTGCCATTTGCAACTGGGTATATTACATCAAAGACACCTTGAAATTGAGTGGACTACTCTTTGCCTATGCAATTAACACAGTGAATGCAATGTGCATTATATAGTGCACAAGTATTTATATACAGAAAATGCCATTTGCCCTATAAAATGTAAGTGTTGTGAAGGCATTTGGGAAGGTATGTTGAAAATTTCATTTGCCTAGCTTAAATGGTTTTAGAGATTTTTTTTTTTTATAACTTGTAAAATTTTCTAAATACCTTTAATGTTTGGCAAAGGACAGTAGGCAGACCACTTAGAGCTAGGCAAGTGAATATGCTAAATAGACATCAGCATATTTAAAATATAAGGAGAAGTACAAGAACGTAAGCATTTTTCACTTATTCTTTGTAACAATTTTTTATTTGCTTATGACAGAAGTTGTTTTTAGGCATTTATTTTCATGATTCTGATCATATTCTTGAGTCAGACTGTTCCACAATGGCTTCAATGGGAAAATCAACATTGGAAAAATACGAAAAAAGTTACATGTAATCTGAAGATTAAGCCTTGGTACTAAAACTCATCACATCCAGACATGACTATTCTTATACCATACACTAAGAGGAAGGGCTTGCTATTATGCCTGCCTCGCTGAAGAGTATGTTTCATCCTCAGATGCAAGGCCTCCAGTGGCCACATGTGGCCCATGATTTGAGCTTCTCTTGATTAAGCCTATAAGACATACGACCAGGCAGTAAAGCGGTTGGTGTATTCATGAGGCCAGTTGCAGTTCAAGAAATTCCTAGAACAGATGAAGATTTGTAATTTCAGATATCTCCATCTAAGTTTCCGTTTATCTTCAGTGTAGAGTGCTCCAGTTGATCCTCAGATAAGATGCAAATGTAATTTAAAGGATTCTAAAGCTTCAACCAAACTTAACAAGAAATGTCTAGTAGCAAAAGAAAGCCATTTTTATGACGCGAGCTCGGCCTTCCAGCGATGTAATGTTAAGCACAGGCCTGAGTAAGATCAAGAGGAAAGTCGGTCATCTCACTTTGTCACTTGGTATGCCCCTAAAGAAAAGAGCTCGATGATCACTTCGACTTCAAATTTGTGAGCTGACCGGCACGTGTAAACGAATAGAGAGAAGCAGCCATCTTGGTTTCACTCCGCACTCCCGCGGTCATACATCCTACGCAAGACAGTAGGACACCGCGGGGTCTGATGCGATGTTCAGTGTTGCTAGATATCTCAATTCTAGTAAAATTTAGGTACATTTTGAATGGCTGATGGAAAAAAAGGAAAAAAAAGAGAGATAACTTTTTTTAAGACTAAGAGGCTGTTATGGCAAAAACGGCGATCGGGCTGCTCTCTTGCAAAGCTCAAATTCAATCCAAGATCTTACAACAACCCCATTCCACGTGTTCCTAATCCCTCAAGTGTAAACATGGCGTCAGCCGAGACCGGTCTTCTCACTCGGGTCAATTTCCCCCTTTATTGCGTGAAACTTCTCAAAAACAACCTGCTTTTAGTGGGTGGAGGAGGAGGCTCCTCCAACACGGGCATCACGAATGGCATGGAAGTCTTCACTATCGTGTGCAATGGGGAGAGATACATGGCTAAACCCCTCACCAAATTCGAAACGGGGAGAGTGGCGATCATGAACTGTGAAATCTTCGAGCAGGGCCGGTTTATCTTCTTGGCCGTTGGAGCGGAAGCCGATCTTCATTTGTACAAGGTGACGCTGAAGCTGAAACGTCCCGAAGATGAGGGGTTGGTCATTGACAGTCCTACGAGGGAAGCCGCTTCGTCTTTCGTTCAAGTTCGTCATCGAAGAAGAAGTTCATTGGAAGTGAGCGAAGATTCTCCCAACGAGATGAAGGAGCTTTTGCAAGAGGTGGAGGAGAAAAAGACTAAAACGAAGAAGCCAGCGAAACGGGATCTTGGGGAGTCAATGTATGCCGAGTTCAATCTTGTGAAGCAGGTGCAATCAGAATGCATTGCAAATGATGCCTATTTAAAAGTGGTGAGGGTGAATCCCACAAACGACTGGCTGGTAACCGGTGGGTCTGATGGGTATTTACGGTTCTGGAAGTCCGATGATCTGGAGAAGATCAAAGAGATACAAGCCCACTCGAAGGAGATAGATGATATCGATGTGAGTCCCTGTGGCACCAAGATCATCAGCATCTGCAAGGACCAGACAGCATCCGTGTGGAAATTCGAAGATGGTAGCAAGGTGTGCGACCTCTTGTGGGAAACCAAGCACAATGCATGCAAGTATCACTTCAAGCGCGGGCGCTTTGCCGTGATTGAAGGCCACAAGAACAAATCATTTCTCATTACCATCCACAATCCATTGGGGAAACCAAAAGAACCAGCTTATGTGGTGCAATGGGACCATGAAGACTTGAAAAGGAAGAGGGCCAAGGCTTTACCAGAGGTTCTCTCTGCATTGGCAGTGAGTAGCGATGGGAGGTTCTTTGCCGTTGGATGCATGTTCTCTGGCAGTGTGGAGATCTTCACCACTTTTAACCTCCAGTCAGTCAAGAAGATTGAAAATGCACACAAGTCCTTCATCACGGGCTTGGAATTTGCACCGTCCAAAAATGATGCCTGTTCCCTGACAGTACTTCATGATGCCTCTCTCATCAGCATCTCAGTTGACAACCAGGTCAAGGTTCATCACATTCCAAAGCTCCCTGGTGTTACTCTGTGGTGGGCTCTGTCTGTATCCACAGTGGTGCTTTTTGTCACTTTCTCAGCACTCAGCTATTTTGGTGTTTGAAGATACTTATTTTATTCCTGGCACATTTGTGTCCACAATCATCATTGTGATACCACATGCTTAAAGAATGCCTATATATATGTATTTCAGTCTATGCCTGTAAGTGAAAAAAAAAAAAAAAAACAGGCAGTTCACAGGTTGCTTTCATTGAAAATATATTTTCTCATTTGACAGGCAGTTCTACACAACTTCAAGAAGACAGATCAGGTAACAATAGGAGGTGCAGATGTTTCAAGATCTTCAGATTTAATCAATCACCTTTCACAATCACAGAATACACACTGCAGGTCTGCAGTGAAGTCATATGATGGGAAATGAGAATTATGCATTGGAAGCATGGACACAGTTAGACCTTAAAGGTACCACATCTCAAGGACATCCTGCTGAAACCAATTCACACTAACATGGAAAAAATATGTATTCTATTTGCACAGCACCATCGATTAGGCAGAGAAAAAGTGTTTGCAGCAGAGAAAGCAGGTCCCACCAACATTTCATACCCATTTCCTTGAGTAACTTTTGTAACTGACAATCACTTCATCAAAATTAAATAAATATACCTGAAACCCATTAAGCCAAATGTTTCAGTGAACATGTTAGGTAAATTTTATATCTACCACAAAAGAAAGAAAAATGTCTTAGTTGTGCATATATTCAATGGGCCATGTAAAACTAACACCACTGAAGTCCAAATATCACAAAAGGAAAACACTTGAAGAAAGAAGCCAAAATCTAGACAATTTGCAAGAAACATTAAACTTTTGATTGACTATAGGAAAAGACACGTTCCAAAACCTACCAACACCTTTCTCAATCAGCACAATAAATATAAATTTAAAGTTTTCCAGATGAGTCAATCTTAAAAGTGTTCAAAAGCAGACCCAGAAACCGTAATGGACTAATGGTGATCCAACCATGGTTTAGCTCAGGTAATGGTCTCTCCTTGGTAATTGGCTGAGGAGACTGATGGAAGAAAGATGAAAAAAAAGGCCCTTTTGGAAGATAAACCAAGTGACTACTGCACACTTTTGTTCACTGATTTCTGAAAAGTAACATATAGCCATGAAGAAGACAAATGGGATGAAAAAAAATTATAAAAGAGCAGACTTGGATGACATGGACTCTCTACTTGATTATGAGGGTCATGCAGGAATCAAAGGAACTGCAGACAGATCTCTGCAGGAAAAATTAGAAAACAAAAATGCACAGATCCACAGACCAATATTCAAAGGAAAAACTCATTGTGAAAAAAGAGAGTGCTTACAGAAGGTGGTGACTCTCCCCTTCAGAGTCCTGGGAGGGGTGCAGATACTGCATCTTCCCTCGTGATTTCTGCTCCTGATCCCCAAGCAATCGATATGTCAAGTCAGAGGAGGGCAATGAAGATGAACCAAGAGTCACCTTGCGCCTTGCCAATGCTAAGCACCTGCATTGGATTGTAAGCCATAACAATACCACTTCTACTTCTTTCAACATCCTCTTATGAAGCTTCATCTTAATCCTACCATGGAGTTTATAGATTGTTTTCAGAAGCTGTAAATGCCCTATGGCACAAATCACAACAAGAATTGGAAAATAGGCCCAAAGCATGAACCTGTTTGCTTTGGGAAAGTTTTTACACATACATCAGGTTAGCTTACAATTGAGGAAGAACCTGTGGTAGCAGGTTGTCTGAAATCTCCCTGGTTTCAACAAATGATCCAAGACTCAAACTAGTGCATCCACCAAGAATCATGCAATTGCACACTTACTCCATCAACAAGTCCAATTCCTGTAACAATTTGAAGGTGTGCAAATGTGACATGAAAGTGCTAACTGCCAATAGGAAATCTATCATTCTGATAATCTCAATTTGTGCCATGTGAGTTGGTGCTGCATGTGGGGACAGGGACACCCGGAATGTACCACTATTATCCTTACCAGATGAAAGGAAGGAGATGAATGATAATGCTGAAAAAAGTACACAGGATCCTTTACTGATCCTCACCAGACTAGTGGGATGGGCAGCACCACAGGAAAAAAAGATGGACAGACTCTGTGATGACTATCATACATAAAATGACATTTCACTCAGAGTTTTTGCTCTTATTAGTCCTCAACCATCAAAAAAGCATCATGAGATGCTTCTTTCAACTCATGATGCAAAGATGATTTCATCTGAGAGCAACATCATGAAATGCTAAACTTGGTAAAATACGTTAGGCCTATGAGGTAGCTCTACCTGTGGCTGGGTTAGCTGGTGTTCCAAAGTCAGGGTGCAATTATGGACCAAGAGCCTATTGTGCCTGGTACCTTAATGTAGGGTACTATATAGTAGAAAATCTTGAGATAAGTGGAATATTCTTGACTGTAAGTGTCAAAACTTGATAATCAAAGCATAAGCTCACTCAGTTAGGTAAGCTTACTGGGCATGTGTGGGTGGGAACAGGCATACATACCAGCCACAAAAGCCAAGGAGGACAGAAGCACCAGCAAGGAAGGCAGCAGCAGCAGAATGATCACGACCTTCAATCAGTCTTACTCCCACCAGATTCTTCACGTCGAGGCTATTACCATATCTCATGAGGAGATCCAGCACCACTCCATTTGTCCACCCAAATCCCTCCATCACATCATATTCGCCTCCATGCCCAGGCTTCCCCACTTCTGTCACATCATACTGCACAAGAGCCAAAGAATGCTTGATGATAGCTAGAAGACATGTGGACAGCTCACACTAATACCAGTCTTTATTTTTTCAAGGCTCTCCTCATCTACTCTCATGTGCTATAGTTAAATCTCCAAATGAGAAAAGTGGATATAAAAAAAAAAACATGCAAAAAATCCTTTTTACCTGTTGGAGAGCATATTCATACTCAATGAAAAGAACTTGAATATAATGGATTCAGAAAAGAGAAAAATGTCTCCTTTCCTCCATATTGTGGATGATCCAAATTAAAGAATTGCATGATGCATCAGTCAACAATTTTCAATAAGTGAATCATGTCTTTCTATCATGGAATAAGTCCTTGGGGTGAGTTTTGAATCTTGAATGATAGAAAAGCTGTAAATTTCCTCTGCATTGAGGATGATGCAGAAAATAATCCCAAAATTGATGAAGAAAAAGTAAATGCCACAGGCCACAAGTCATTGTGCGAGTAGTGCCCCTTGTACATGTCAACTAGATCCTTGCTTGATTGAAATTAAAAAAGCTTGATTGTCCTCTACCCCCACCTTCACAGATAGAAAGTTCAGGTCTGACAGTGATGGAGTAAAGTATCATTTACACAATCAAGTGTTCTCCAACTCAAGAGATAGCTCAGGCAATTTACATAGCTTTCATTAATGACTGCTTTTGGGACCCACATTATCAGAGAAAGGATCTTTACAGCAAATCCAACATTTTCCTCAGGGACTTCCTCAAAAGGAACAAAATCATTATTGTGACTATTTCAACTTCATGTTAGTAAGTGTTAAGAGCTAACCATAAAGCTTTATGAAAAATTGCAAGGAACATAAGCTAACCTTTTCAAACATGACTCCATATTTGAGAAAAGCTTGTAGATTGGATGCCAACCAAGTGTGAGCAAGTTGAGAGGCCAAAGTCTGGGCTTCAAGAACATCTGGGTACTTGGAAAGTCCATCAATTAGGATGTGCACAAGTGGAGGCCATGCATTAGGGAAATCCCACTGCTGTCCTGAGGCAACCAGAGATGTAGGGACACCTCCAGGATAATCCAACACTCTCTCTCGCTTCAGGTAGTCCATGGTCCTCCTCACGGCTTCCTCAGGCGTCTGATGAGTCCCAGTGCACTCTGACCAGATGGGAGTGATGTTAGAGAGATAGAAATACTTTCTCTGCTTCTGTAGAAAAGAGACAGGCTTGGATGAGGAATGAGCCTGGCACACATGGCTACTTAGCATCATCAGGAAACATACTCTGTTGATGACATCGTAATCAAACCACATCTTCTCCTCTGGGTCCCATAGTATGGCCTGAATGGCATCTTCTAAATTCTTGGCCTCCTTTTCAAATCGCTCCGATTCTTTGGCATTCCCCAGGCGATGGTACATGTCTGACAGGATTTTAGCCATCGAACAGACAAAGGCATTCAGGTCCACTGGAACGATGTTTCGCGTGCTGATATCTGTCAACTCCCCTTTAAAGTGCAACAGGAAAACTCAATGAACATATCATAATCTGCATCAAATGAAGACTGAGGAGATGATGGATGCACAACCAGCATTGGAGCCATTGCGAATAAACCAGCGGGAAGAAAAATCCCAGCCCGATTCTGCAGCACTCTTGAGGTGAAAATACACTTCCTGTGAGTCCCTATGGCTTTGGAGTGCAGTGTTAAGGTCATTCTGGAAAGCCTCTGGTCTGGGATCATCAACTTCAACGTTGTATCGGAACAGGGTGAATGCTTTCTGCCCATTTTGTACTTCTATACTGTGGTTCCTCACCCAATAATTGTACTCTTTCACTAGTATGTGGATCTTGTCCCTGCCCAATAGATGAACTTGAGTTGGCAACTCTCCATTACTTCTTTCCATGCAGAAGTAAAAGTGGACACTCACCTGACAAAGTCAAGATCATTGGTAGCCTGAAAATAATCCCTGACTAGTAGTGTCAACATCGGAGGCTGGCTTCGTCGACTCAAGAAGTCCCGCCCTCCGTTCGGAACATATCCAAACCGCTCCACCATTGATATGAAGTTGAGGATGAGCCCTTGCATTGTTTCTAGCATCCCACTCACAATGAGGCCTTTGCAAATCCAGTAAGAATCCCTGAGAAAAACTGTCTATTAACTCAGACAGCTCAAGTTGAAATATGCCCAAACAAAACCTAGGGGGAAAGGAAATCCTCACCAGTAGAAGAAGCTATCAAACTTCCCCCCTGGAACCATGTGTAAATATGGCACATGAATGTATGTATATTGGTCCGGCTTCCTCAATACTTCGATTGATACAGTCCGTCCAAGGTCTACCCAGATGTTATGGATCTTCAATGCCCATTCTTTTAAGAGTGGATCAACTAAGCGCTCTGTGAACTCTGGTCTGAAATTAAAAGAATTCAGCAAATCCACACAATGAATCTATAATACTGCTGATGTTTCATCATTCACAAATTCATCCACTCACTTGGGTTTCCAATCAGTAGGCTGTACAGGAGAAAGCACCTCCACTTGCTGGAAGTTCTTGTTGACGAACTTTTTAAGGTCGCCATAAGATGGCCGATTGGAAGTGAGATTGAGGATCTCGTTGAATTCTTTTTTAAGGATGTCTGAAGGGGCAAGAAACTTCGATGCAAAAATGTTGGGGAAATCTGATGGATTCTTGGTCACCCAATAGAGAAAAGGGGGGTAACACATAATGCTGCAAATGATAAAACAAATGTGGCATTAGGTGATGGAAATGAGCCCAGCCTTCATTATGCTGATGTGCATGTTCATATAACTTACCATAATAGATATCACAAGTATCGAGCTAGGCCTATTTTACTTGACCATATGAGGTTAAAAAATTTGGATGCAAACACACCTATCACATGGATGAACAACAGATGAATCGTTCCTTTGAAGAAGAAATTTAAATTCATCTTCAGGTAATCTTGGATCTTGCAAAGGCGCCTGTTCTTGAGCATGTCGTTCAAAGGACAGATCCTTCTTCTCGAGTCTATGGATACTTGAAGTCCTTGTATGAATATATACAGCACTTGCTACTGTTGCACCAAAGCAAAGGCTTATCACAAAAAGCAGTACAACATCACAAAAGTTGTGCAGTGAGAGAATGTTAGAAGAGCGCCTCGATTTCCTGTTCGATGAGGCCATTTAGAATCCCGTAAAGGAACAAAAGCGAAACAGTTTCTGAAGTACGACTTGGAACTCAGCTGGCGAAGAGGCTGGAATTCAGCCCCAAAACTAACTTCGAAGAGCTTGAATCTCGTCGCCAGGACCAGCCATGGGATCCTGAGTTATACAATCCCTGCTGAAAACTCCCAGAAGGTCCTCGGCGGAGAAGCTTGAAAGCATCCAAGAAGGATTTCTCCATCATCCCCACGGTTTGTCTGTCTTCAGTCTCTCGGCCTTGAGCATGAATTAATCGCAGACACGTGACCAGTCCAACTAGAGATGTACCTGAGGTACCGAGCTTCGGCCATGGAACTACGTCATATCTGTCGTCTGCTTGGCGCCTGCTCCACCAATCAACGTGCCCCTCTCGAGCGAGTCGACTGCTTCCCACGACCACGTGTGTGTCGCTTCCCAAGCTCCCGCGAGGCGTGAACCACTCCTCGCAATTGTATCTCCACCTAGGCCTGTAAGCAGAGTGGCTTCTCCGAGACAACATTTGTGAATTTCGCTGTTCGCTTAAGACTTTTAGGAGCAGCTGCGTTTATTATCATCGGTAATGATTGCCTTCGCTGTGAATAGATGCTTTCGAGAAAGTCAGAGAAGCTGTAATGTCTGATGGTCCTCACGTCCAATTCAAATTGTAAGGCAAACAGCATCGAAATCGAGGAACGAAGGGAAAAAGCACCGCAGACTCATCCCAGACAACAAAAGCGAGCGAAGCGACCGTCCGTCGAACGTGCAAGTGCGGCAACCCTGCAAATTCGGCAACCCTGCTATTCCGTCTTCGAAGCATCCGTCCATAATCGGTCGAATCTGCTCATACAGGCCATTATTCGCATATTTCCTTCACGACTCGAAGAAATTCGCAAAACGGCTGCATCCGCAGACGGACGACCACCCGTCCAGACTTCCCCCGTTCCATCCCAGGAGGAAAGAAATCCGACAACACTGCCACCACGCAGAACCCCGCGAGACGCCCGGCCGCTCGGATCGCCTCGAACTCCACGCGAAAAGACGACGAAATTCCCCAGCAGAAGAGGTGAGACCGCTGCAATTCGCTAAGTCATATTTCCCGCGTCCACGATCATGTTGTCAATATTATCAATAATATCAATATTTATCAAATTCCGGAGAAACAGACCGGGAATCTTGGATTGAAAATGCCTCCACGTCTCCAATTCCAATAGAATTCCGGAGAAAATGCCCCTTTTTGAAAAAAATTTGTCGCGTACATTTCCAGCTCCAGCTTCTGATAACAGCTTGGTAGCTTTCGAATGTGCACAAACTGTACAAAACGGATGTGCAAAAATGCTTACAGCAAATCCCGAGTCTCGGCCGAAGCTGGTCTTCGCCTCGACGGCAGGTTTTGCAAAAATATTGAAAATCTTCTGGGAAACACCAGCTCTTGCGGAGGCCGCTTGATGCCGCTGAGACCGCTCGTTACGTCATCCCGATAAATAGACTTCTCGTCAATTGCGAGAATGATTATAATTTATTATTAATATTCGAAGCAATTCCGAAAAATATCCGAATGAAGCGCTGAAATTTCAGCGCATCTCGTCTCGGATGGAAAATTTGCAGTTAATTCAGGCGATCGCGTGGCGCTAGACGGTGTATGAGCGGTGTATGAAATCTCCCCCCTTGCGATTGCAGTGAAGTTGGGGCCAAACCTCGAAAAAAAAAATAGAACTTTCTCTTAAATTCTTTTTTTTTCCGGTAAATTTTCGAAGTTTCAAGATATTCATGGGAAATTTGGGGAGGGGGGGGGAAGTCCATTTCGCCGCAATTTCCCCTCGCTAACTCATGAAACTTTCATGGAAATAAAAGAGAAAAAAAGTCTCAAAGAATCTTTCGGGCGAAGCCCCCCCCCCCCCGAGCCACCCTGGAA
>CAJPEV010002232.1:0-28990 GCA_905338385.1 Darwinula stevensoni | reverse complement strand
CCCACCCCCCCCCCCCCCCCCCCGAGCCACCCTGGAAAAAAAAAAAAAAACCGGTTTCTTCTGTTTCCAAGAATTTTGAGAGAACGGAAGAGTTCGGAACGGTTCAAAAACGGAAGCAATGGCGCTAAAAACATGTCGCAGCAGGAAAATGTCACGGAAACATGTCGCCAGGTTTTCGCTTAATAATGGACTTTCCAGATACTTCAATGTAGAGGTGTGCGTGAGTCCCGCTTCACGCGTGATTCACGCGGGACTCACGACCTTTTTCGTGAGTCGTTGCTCGAACCGAGGTTCGGAGAATGTCTTTATCGTGATCGTGAAGAGAACAGAATTCACTCGCGCGTGATCGTGAGCGATCGTGAGTATTTTTTTTTCTCTCCTTTTTTTTTTTAATAGACTGCCAGATTTAAAATATCCTTCAACAAGGATCGAAGATCGAACCCGTGGGAACGTCGAAAGTTCCACATTCTCATGCAAGCTTTTCCTGGAGAAAAAGAAAAATATATATATATACCAAAAGTTGCTCTATTTCCCTTTCATTCGTTGTCCAAGAGAGTTCTAGCTTTTATGAGGATGGAACTATCTCAGCAAGTTATTTCTCTTTGCTTTTCAAGAACAGCTCTAATCGTACTCGTGTGCCACACTTACTTGTTCATTTTACTATTTATACAATATCGAAGCAAATAATTGGAATTATTTTCAACGAAAAACGAAGCGGTGACTATCACGCGTGACACGATTCACGCGGGATCACGCATGATTTTGCGTGAGTTTAATTCACGCTTGCAATGATCATGCGTGTTCATGATTCTCAAGTAATATTGAATCTCGAGTTTGCGTGAAAGTAAGCGACGACTCGGTTTTCCTCTCGTGATCGCGAGTCAAAAATCACTCCCGCGCACACCTCTACTTCAATGTCCTTCAACCAGCGGTTTTATTTATTTATTTATTTTTTGCTCTCCGGTCAAGAATCACGGCACTGGCGAAGAGAGAAGGACGGTTGAATTCTCAATATCAAATCCGATAATTCACTCCCGGATCCGGGTCTGGATCCGGATCCAGCAAGACACAATAAATTTGTGATAACGGCGTCGACTGGAAGGATCCCCAGCTGCCTGGGATTCACATGTGAGTAAAACCATCTTCCTGACATCCCTCCTGACATCCCTCCTGACATCCCTCCTGACATCCCTCCTGACATCCCTCCTGACATCCCTCCTGACATCCCTCCTGACATCCCTCCTGACATCCCTCCTGACATCCCTCTCGGATCGTGCCTCACCGATGGGTTCCACGAAAGAGAAAAATATTCTCATCTTTTAATCATTCAAATTACACAGCTTCCACGACGTGTCGATCCCCGAACGAGGATTTTGCGATTTCCGCGGCAGAAATTTGTTAAGTAGCGGAGCTCCTGAACGACGACAGCGTTTAAGAGTTTCAGAACTGCTCTTGGATCTCGTGAAAAGTTGCAAAATTAAAAATCGCACATTCTTTCTAGCGTTCTAAGTGTTCGGCATCTATTCTATACTTTAAAACACATTGTTTCGGTAGCAGGGCGAGGAAATAATTTTTATTATTATAAGGAACTGTGTGCGGTTCTGCTTATATCCTTCCCTTTCTCCCTCCCCCTCTCTACTCACCTCCTCCCCCTCTCTACTCACCTCCTCCCTCTCTACTCACCTCCTCCCTCTCTACTCACCTCAGAAACGTTCGGTCGTCCTGAAGTCTTGATCCATTCCCCATTCATTACGAGTAAAGGATGTAATGACTCGATTCGAGGATACCAAAAATGTCCGGAAAGGATTCCGCTGGAATCAAAAGTTAACTGGAATCTACGAAGTTCCGTGAGTTTTTCTGAAAGTGGATCGTCTCATGCAGTGGGGCGAGTGACCTGGAAGAGGCCGTTTGCGTAGGGGTAAATATAGGAAGGGGAAGAGAGAGGCATGTTGATGGGAATCCATTGCATCGAAGCGATTCCCTCGGAGTCCTCTAATCACCTCGGGACCTTTAAGCGGGTCAAACGATGACGGGTGGCTTGACAAATGGGCTCATAATGGCACCCTTCCTCCCCTTTGATGGCAGGGGGGAGGGCCTGTAGAATCACTGAAGGCTCTCAAGGTAAGAATTTAGTCATTTTAAATCAGATGATGCCGCAAAGCCTAAATCCGGATTTGCTCAATCGAGGAGGATGTCTGTTTTGGAGTGTTGGCCTGTTGCAGGGATGGCCTGTCGTGAGTTTCTGGAGGCGGACGCTTCTTTGGCGGAGTCTCTTCCGAAGAGAATCCTTGATAGTCCTTTTCAGTTGCATCGGAAACTCGTCGAGTCGCTGCAGAAATTCGCGGATTGCTGGATTTCGGGTCGGATTCTGAGTATTTTCGCTCATTTAATGTCGTTCGTGATATGAAAGCGGGGCTTGGAATTGCGGATTCCCCGCTCGATGAGTGGACGATGACGGAAGAGTTCCGGATTACGAAAAAAATTGCCCAAAATTTCTCCACCCGATCCTCAAGGGTTCCCCGTTGCCTTGCCTCCCGGTCCGGAGTTCCTCGACCCGACCTCACCCCATGTCAGGGAGCATGTGACATGTCACATGAACATTATCGAAACACTTCAACCGACGGGCCATCAGAACCACCGCGCAATCCCGCCTTGACAGTCCCCTCTCCCGTCCGTTTCCTCGTGAGACCTCATCCATGAAATCTTTTCATTACCAGCAAGAGCGATTTCTTTAACTGTAAATTATGCTGATCATATGGTCGTAAGTGATGATGAGCCCGACAACGGTGTCAAGCTACATGACCCACTGGACATGTTCAGCCCCATTGTCTGGGTTAGCACCCTCATTAGAACCAGTGATTTTATCAATCTCTCATTCATTCTTTCGCTTGTCTGTCGATGTTAAGAATGTGATGATTCTTCAAAGGAATGTCTCGGCAAATGCCTTCAAGTGAAGGGCAGGTGAGATCCTTCTAATCGCCTGAAAGAAGTGCTCAGAAAGAGTTTATTAATGAAATTTGGTACAGAAAATCTTTATTATGTCCAGGAATATCAAGGAAAGTTTCAAGGTCATAGGATGAATTTATAAGGAGAAACTTCCTTTCTTCAATGCTTCGCTGTGAAGCCATCTAGAGACCGTCTCCGAATTCAATTTCACCGACTTAGGTACTTGATTGATTTTGGTTAATTGGGAAACATGCATCAACCTTAGTTGTGTAGCATGCACCAGTCTAATGCATCAATACGATGCATGCATCGGGGCGACAAGAAGCAGCTTGTGGAAGCGGATGGCTTCGCTGGTAGCGCCAGCACGAGAGGGAACCGACGTTATCAATGGCGTTATCGCACAAATCCCAAGTAAGGCTTACGCATGACCCAAACCAATCTCATGCATCGTCCACCAGGTTCGCGAAAATTGGATTGGCTTCATAGCGAAACACCGGAGAATGATGAAGTGAGAGTTTCAGCGAAGTCTAGGGGCTTCAGCGAAGCCATTATTCCATTCCTCGGGAAGTTTCCTTGCATCGTCTAATCCGAAGGTCTTAAAACTTTCCTCCATATTCATAGACAGTAATAGAAGTTCCTCATCGAAATTTAATTTAAAACCTCATCTTGGCGAAGCAATTTCAATTGCGCAATTGCGTCTACCACGACGCAACCCAAGGGGAGACGTCCAACTGGGCCACAATGAACGGGGTCCCAAGGTACAAGAGTCTCACGCTTCCTCTTTGAAACTAGCCGATAAGATAAATAGAATTCTGAAAGATGAGTTTCCAAGTACGATACGCTCAGAAGACATCGCCATACTCCTCGCTGAGGGAGGGGACTTCCCCATCCATGGGGAACGGCTGAGAAAGGAACTGGAAGAGAAACT
Source organism: Darwinula stevensoni (assembly GCA_905338385.1). NCBI lineage: Eukaryota > Metazoa > Arthropoda > Ostracoda > Podocopida > Darwinulidae > Darwinula > Darwinula stevensoni. The sequence goes on along the minus strand of CAJPEV010002232.1, from coordinate 25,116 downwards.
TGTCGTTGAACAAGCTGGATCCTTCAAAGGCAGGGAGTTCCCCATCGTGATCACCAATAAACGTGGGCAGAGGTTGAGCATCTGGGAGCATCCAGAAGCGCATCCCACCTCATCGAACTCACCTTGGAGACCAGTGAAGATGACGTCGAAGCGGTAGAGAGGGCAGTTGCAGAGGTCGCCTTTCATCGCGACTGTCAGGATGATGCAGGATGATGGATTGTTGGAGGGAGGGTCGATTTCCATGGACGAGGTCGAATGCCGGCTCCTTATTCTTCCAGGACTCTTCGTGAAGATGCTGGGAAGTTGAGCATCTCAGCGAGTACGTCGTGTGAGCGTAGACTCATCGTGTGGGGTGCTCACAAATGAACGCCAGTGAGGATGGTCTGAGGTCGGTTATGCACGAGTGAGGGAAACCATTTCCGAGGTTTCCAGAAGGGATCCCCTGTCGAACCAGGCGATCCGGCAACCCTGGTTAGCGGAAGACGCCTGCGGACGAGGTCGTTTACTGTCCCTCACGCCAAGGTTTTTCCATCCAAAGTGTGTCAAGGTGGGTCATGGGACGGTTTCCAAGTGCTCATGACCCACATTCACGCCGAAAAGTGCAAGGAAAAAAATAATTCTGATAACTTTATCGAGTCGACACGAGAACGAGACGCTGCCTCCAATGACCACTTTATTCTAAAATCCTGATAAGAGCCCAAAGTCACGCATGCCTCTACGCACAAACGCTTCATCACAATGGAAAATACTCGACGGGATGCACGGTGTGTATCCACAGGCAGATTCCACGCGAACGGGCGATGCGACGGTTGGAGCCTAAATTCCTTCGGTCGTTACGCGACACGCGCCCATGCATTTCTCTATATCACATTTGGGTTTTTTCTAAATAAAATACCACGAAAAATGGAGACACGAAGTTTGATTTTCGATACGAATAAAATCCCGAGCGAGTCCGGTGCTGCCACCTACCACCCGCCCGCGACGACCGCGACGAGAAGCACGAGAGCGGCAGCGCCTCCCCCTCGTGCCCCGCCGCCGCTCACCGCCGCCAGATCCGTGCTCAACCGATGCCCGTACCGAGCGAGGAACTCGAGCGCCACCCCGTTGGTCCACCCGAACCCGACCTGCACGTCGTACTCTCCCCCGTGCCCGGGATACCCCTGCTTCATCGAGTCGTACTTCTCGAACATCGCCTTCGTCGTCCTGAACGTGATCCAGTTGTTATCCACCCACTTCCTCGCCAGCTCGAACGCCTCCTCCTCCTCCCCCGCGCCCTGTAAGGCGCTCACGAGCATGTGCTGCAGCGGGGCCCACGTGTTCGGCAGGTCCCACTGCTCCCCGCTCTCCTGCCACGACGTCGGGACTCCTCCGATCGGTTCCAGGACTCCCTCCCGCTTCAGGTAGTCCAGCACCCTCTCCGCCGCCTTCTCCTGCCCGCCTTGTCCCGTCGTCCCGTAGCAGCCGGCCCAGAGAGGGTACACGTTGGACAGGTAATAGGCCTTCCTCCTCTCCTGCGACGGAAATTATTTTTTTAATCATAATTGACTCGATAAAATAAAAAGTGTGCATTAATAAATGTAAAAATCGATTATGGATAAAATTGGGGAAAAGAAAATTGCAGGACGAGAACTCGAAGGCGCTGACCTTTCGCTTGATGTCGTAATCGTACCAAATCCCAGCCTCGGGATCCCAAAGGACCGAATTGATAGTCTCGTTCCATCGGTCGCCCTCGTTGGCATAAATGGCGGCTCGGTCGGAATTCCCCAGGAGCCGGAAGAATTCCGAGAGGAGATAAGCGTTCTTGCATAACAAGCTGTTCAGGTCCACCGGGATCACGTTCCTCGTCTCAAGGTCAGTCAAATTCCCTGTTAACGTAAACACAACCCTTCACCCCGAGTCCGCAACGCAAATCCCAGGAAATCTCTGGAAATCCTTGGAATTCCCAGGAAATTCCTGGGGGAACCCCCGAGAACCCTCACCGTGACTCTGCCCATAGTTAGTGAACCACCGCGTGGAAAAGTCCCATCCGGACTCCGCCGCCGACTTGAGGTCATTATAAAACGCACTCCTCTCCTCCTCCGCCCTGAAATGCGACGCCCAGTGATAGTCCTCCTTGTACGACTCCGGGCGGGGCCCGCTCGTCTCCACGTTGTAGCGGGCCATGCGGTGCCGCTTCCCCTCGTGCGTCACGTTCAGCGTCCGCTCGTTCATCCAGAAGGCGAACTCCTTCTCGAGCGTTTGGATGTTCTCTCTGCCGGGGAGAACGGTCGTTTTTTAAATGCATTCGGAGTTGTTTTTGCCGACTACTTCGTTGGTTTGGTTCACAAGTTTATGCTAAGCAGCGAAACAATTTTTAAATACCAGATAGTCAAAAGTATTTTTTATTATTATGGACCCACACTAGTAGTCCATGTTTTATACTTAAATAGCGCCATTGTATTGTTCTAAAGTACTGGTATATTCTTTTATGACTAGTGTTTGCGGCGTACACGACAGGTGGCGCCGGCAGCTCTCCTTCGAACCTCAACATCGCAGCCGACCGGCTTCACCCCAGAAGCGAGGGACGAACCTGAGAAACTCGAGATCGTCGGTGTGTTCCAGATAGAGCTTCACCATCGGGATGAGGTAAGGCGGTTGAGACCGCTGGTAATACACGCGGCCCCCGTTCGGCACGAACCCGAACCGCTCCACCATGTACAGAAAATTCTGGATCATCCCCTTCGCGGTCTCCTTCATCCCCGAGACGAAGAGCCCCCTCAGCGTCCAATAAGAATCCCAGTAGTAAAACTCCCTGAACCTCCCGCCTGGAACGACCGTCGGATGCGGCACGAACACCAACGAGTGCTTGTCCGGGTGAGCCTCCACGTCCCCCGACATCTTCCGTCCCAGCGCCTTCCACAGCGCGTGGAGCTGCTCCGCCCAGCCTCTAAGCGCCGGGTTCGCGATCTTCTCCAGGAAGCTCGGCTTCGGCGTCCAGTCTTCCGGCGTCCACGGCACGAACTCCGTGCCAGGCTCGAGGAAGTTCTCCTCCACGAACCGACGGACCTCCTCCTTCGTCGGACTCCCTCTCGTCGACTCCTGCAGCGTCTGGAAATTGTGCTTCACCACCTCCGGCCCGAACCGGAGCTTCATGTCCACGAACTCCTTCGAGTCGCCGAAGAGCTCCGCCAGCTGGACCGTCTTCAGCAGGTCGCCGTGGCAGAAGATGTCGCTGCGGCGGGGAGAGACACTCCTTAATGACTAATTCCTGACTAATTAATCAAATTTCATGAAGTTCGGAATAATTCATCTCCCGCGAAACGAACATTAAGCGAAAAGTGAGACGAAATCGAGTGCAAAAAAAAAAAAGGCAACCTACTTTTCAACCCCTTTAAAAATAGGCAGCTTCTTTTTTTTTCGTCCTCCATCACGTGAATGGTCGGCCCGATGGAGAAGAACAGATAAGCCCGTATGAATGGAATGAAAATACATTTGGCAGCCGCCTTGCAAATTTGCAAGCCGGCGTGACCGCTCGACTCCGACCGGCTGCCAGACGAGACAACCGCGCTCTGGATGCCGTCACGTGACCCACGCTCTGCATGCCGTCACGTCACGCCGACATGCAGAACTGTTTCTTCCCGTCTTCGTCCGGATTGACAGGGAACGAGGCGGAATCCCGTGGGATCGGGAGGGATGTTGGCCCGATGTTGGCCCCATGTCGGCCCCTTTTTGCCCCCGACCCGCTCCCCTTCGCTCCCCTCTTCCCTTCTCGTATTTGCATTGGAAATTCCGCGAGTTAATTAGAGCCGGCTGGAGCTCTCGACGGAGTCATTAACATGGAAGTCTCAAAGCCGGCTCATTGATCTCCCTAACTGAATAAACCCAAACGAGGAACCAGGAAGTAAGTCGACGAGCGAGTCAACCGGGGAATAAAAATTCCAAGCCTTTGGGCTAAAGTGACGAAAAAGCGATTCCTCGTTCGCTATCGCCGCCTTCGAGGCAGAACGATTCCGGTCGCCTGGATTTAGGATTAAGGATTAGGTTTGGATTAAGTTTAAATTAATTTATTTTCTAAAACAAATCTAAACTTTTTTAGTTGTACTCGGACATGAAAGCACCACAAAATCCATCGATGAGTGACAATTAAGAGTCTTAATATGCACGAAGAGCGTGCCGAGAGTAATTCCCATTTGCATGCAAAAATAGGGAATGGCCACCTGCAAAACATCCGCAAAACATCCGCAATTATCTGCAGGACGAAACGGAGACGCGGACGTCCAGCCTCCTCCGTCGCAGCCGACGGGATGGCACGGGATGGCAACGGGATGACACGCGAAAATATGCCATCCATCCATGTCATCGATGTTCGTGTCTCTCGAGGCCGCGACGGAGGCGGCAGGACGTCCACGGAGCGCCTCGTCCGTCGCGTCCGCTTCCCCATCCCCAGCACCGCAGACGTTAACAACTTTCTAACGTCCGATTCGCCGCACACAACCCGAAGCCGACGGCGGATTTCGGCAGCCGGCGGAAAAGGAATTCATCTGCATGCTGTCTGGCCGTGGGTAAGCAATCGCTCAATGTTGTTGGAAATTAAGGGATTAAAGGATTAGAGTCGCAGGAAATTGCAGATGTTTGCCTTCAGACATGCATTGCTTTCGGTATGCCCCTCGCACATAGACCACTCTTCCCTTCGAATCTTAAAAAAAAAAAAAATTTTTTTTCGCAGATAAATCGGTTTTCCACTCGACCCTTGGAAATGCCCCAGGTCTCCCTGAAAATTTCCTCAGGATTCCCCAAAGATTCTCGCGATACGGCCCAGTCCCCCTCCCCCTCCCCCTCTCCCCCTCTCCCCCTTGAATCGTGTCACGATCAAGAGCATAGGCATGAGCGTAGCGTCAAGAGAATAAGTGGCGGTGGCGGGGATGGGGGTGGGGGTGGGGGCGTGGGTGGGGGGAAGGGGGCATTTTCAGCCATTGAAGGGACTTATCGTATTGCATTGGAATCCCTTTCAGACGAACGGAATGACAGCTTTCGCTTCTTTCTTTCCGCTCCTGACTAAAATAAGAAAAGAAAGGAATACGGTGGTGATAGATCCGACGAAGTCAGAAGAGCCGACGCCGACTGGGACCAGGAGTCAGACGCGTCTGGAAAAGGCCGGGGCTTGGAGCCTACCGCTCCCATTCTTTTGCACGACCGAGAGAAGGGGAGAAAGAAACCTGCAGGAGTCTGGGGCAACGTACTCGCGCTTCCCGCTTTTCATTATTCCGATTTGTTTATCTTTGAAGAGTGGGGGCGGCGCGCCCCTTACCACCCCCGCCCCCCCTACACTGCGCCCACAGGCCATCGAATCGGGAATCGAGCGGAAGTCAGGGGAGAGGAGTTTCTCATCGTGTGGATCTATGGGTCAACAGGCGTGTCGCGGAATCGCGATTCCGATTCGTTCTTCCGTGACGCCGCAAAAATCGCAACGCTGCACTCCGATGAGAGAATCTGCCTCGCCTTCACTTGTCCTTGGTCCGCTTGCCCTCCCCCCTTCCTCTGCTTCGCCCTCCCTCGGAGGTTCCCGAGGCGGACCGTCTCCTCTCGGAAGTCCTCGTGCTCGTCCACGAAAGCGAAAGGATAGCACATGCAGTTCCTTCCACGTTTCCGACCTTCCTTCGACCTTATTTGATGTGATGCGCTCAAGAATCGTCGCTTAAGCATAGAAGATGAAGTGATAACGCCTGTGAAAAAGGTCAAGTACCTGGGAATAACCATGATGGACTCAAATTTGAAGAACATGTAGATTCTGCATACAAGACCTGCCAAACCTCCTCAGAGACACCTCCAAACCACAACATCTAATCACCATGCTCATTGCAACGTGCATTCTGTCTGCGCTTTCCTACGGGATGGCTTCATCTCGATGAAATCCTGCCAACTCGTTGAGAAGATTTTGGAAAGACAGGCGCGCCTCTCGGGACAGAATGTCTCAAGAGAGTGAATGAGGATGGTCTATAACATAATACTAGTACTATTATGGAATAATTATCATCTATAACACGATCCGTGAAGATTCGAGTCATCCCTAGTTTGCAATAATAAATAAAATGCATGGTAACCCGAAACATGGCGCATCTTCCCTACTAATTCCCTAATTCCCTTTGAATTGAAAAAAAAATTAGGAGTATGACCAAGTGGGAATCTTTGTTACTTCTTTGAAGCTTCTTTCTTTTGTGTGTTTTTCTTTTTCTTTTTGACGAGCAGGTGAAATAAATCTCAGCTCATCTCAAATCTGATAAACTACTCCCTCCCTCTTTTTTTATAGTTTAACTCCGAATCATAAAGCATTTATGATGATACTCCCACTACCATCAGAAGAAAACGTGACAGAGGAAGAAACGAAGTTTTGGCAACCTTTTGGCAAAAATTGCAAATTTTTTGGCAATTTTTGCCAATTTTTTTTGGCATATCTACATCGAAACGGTTGGAAATCGAGGCCTGTTGAATTCAGGATTGTCATGAAATCCGGACGAATTTGATATTTTTTACCATTTTAATCCGATACAAATTCCGTCCCTGTTATGAAGTCCCAACGATAAATATTTCAATTATTTATAAGTACAAACGGCCATTTTCCAACCAAATTGCACCAAGTGTCACCAAGTCTCTAGTCGTGAATGCGCAGTGTGCGCATTTTCCTCTCGTTTGGCACAGATCCAAAAAAAAAATTCATACCGTGGGCGAGGGGACGGATTTTCGGCTAAAGGGAGTAATTTGTATCACGTATAATAATGTGTCGCAGCGACTAGGTCATTAGATGACGTCATTCGCAAGCGACGAAACGGTAGGGAAAGTGACAAGGTGCACGATTAGCGGTTGCAAAGCGTGGAATTTAAGCAATTTAAGCAATTAAGGTAAAAAATTTCTTTGATGTCACCGACGACAGAGAGGAAAAAAAATTAGAGGGGGCTTGAAGAAGGCCCCGGTCTCAGCCTGACGTCATCAGCCGATGCTAATTGGCTAATGGTTTCGGAGTTGGCACCCGAAACAAAGTCATCTGCGTCTATTGGAAATAGCTGCGTGAATCACCGCCTCGTATCGCCGAGAAAGAGCGCAGGAGAAAAAATTCCTCGGGGCTTCGTGACCACCCTGTATGACAGGGTGGTCATGTGACACTCATGCCGAAATTGTGGGTCACAGGGTCACAGGGGAGTCCGGAAGCGATCACGAAGCAAATCTCGTTTCTTTGCCCGCTTTAAAATTATAAAATTGTCATGGAATTTTTTCACCATCTCAAAAAATTGCGAAATTAAATTTTTGCGAGCTGAGAAGTGAATTTTGACTCGGCGCGCTCCTCGCTTTCACTTGTCCTTGGCCCGCTTGCCCTCCCCCCTCCTCTGCTTCGCCCTCCCTCGGAGGTTCCCGAGGCGGACCGTCTCCTCTCGGAAGTCCTCGTGCTCGTCCCTGAAAGTGAAAGGATAGCACATGCAGTTCCTTCCACGTTTCCGACCTGCAATCTCGGTGCCGGTGACTATAATGCAATTTTGGGGAGGGGAGGGGGGGAGGGGGAAGAGAATGTGCTCGTCGGTGCCTTGCACCGAGACTGGCTGACGTGGAGGACTGTAATAGGCTTCTCAATTTCCGGTAAAATTCATTAACCGCTAAGCGGCGTAAAAACTATCCGATTAGAAGGCTTTAGACGAAGAAGGAAATTCCGGACCAATGTTCCCTCATCCCGATTATTTTCCACCTATAAATGAACTGTGCCGAAGGATCTGAAAAGGATCTGAAAAGGAATCCTTGAGAACCGGAGAGTGAGACCGGAAGTAGGCGGATGTCGCGTCAAAATGTATCGGAAGTGGAAAAAAGGAGGAAGGGCATCACTGGAGGAAGGGAAGAGAGGAAGGGTATCACTGGAGGAAGGGCAGCATTTTCCTCCGACAAGTCATTCTTTTCCCTTTTCAGACAGGAAATGTAGGACAAAGGACAAAGGACGCAAGGGAATCGCGAGATGAAAAAAGGGGCAAAAAGGGCGGGGAAAAAAGTGCAAAAAAAGGCCATCTTCATTTACTTGTCTCTTCGGACGTGGTCTGCCAAAGTTGCAATTTTCCCAAATTACTTTTGAAATTCGACAAGTAAGCTATCCAGTCCGCGGGCGCTCTCGAGATTTTGACAAGGTAAAGCAAAAATGGAAATATCGCTTCAAGGATGCAGCAAGGTGCAGCAAGGTGCAGCAAGAGGGTACAATTCGTCCCGCTGGGTGGACGAACTCCCATGTTTCGTTGAGTCTTGTTTCCCGTGTTCCCCTCGGAGTCACAGACATTTCAAAACTCGCATAGGTCCAGTATTCAAGGAAGACTCACCAGGAACAGGGAATTCATTTCTATGAAACAGTTCCCGCTTGCAAATAAAAAGCATGACCAACGCACGGTTGAACTTCCACGAGAATCAGCGTTTCTCGCCTTCACTTGTCCTTGGCCCGCTTGCCCTACCCCCTTCCTCTGCTTCGCCCTCCCTCGGAGGTTCCCGAGGCGGACCGTCTCCTCTCGGAAGTCCTCGTGCTCGTCCACGAAAGCGAAAGGATAGCACATGCAGTTCCTTCTCACACATTTCCAGCCAACGATCTCCTAGTTAGTGACGCTTGATAATATGCTGAAATCTGGTTTAGTTAAGGGTGTTTTTAGAATACATGGACTCCTACGGGAGAAAGAAGGCTCTTGAGCTTAAAGGCCCTTTTATCTCGCCTAAACGAGGTTTCAGCATTCTGGTTTACCTTCCGGTACTCCTTATTTACCTCCGAAACATACTATCACGGTAAGAGGACCGAGCGTGCGACCCCGAGAGTGAAATCCTGACCTTTGAGTGCCGCGTCGACCGATAGATGTCTCCAGCGAGCCCCGGTGTCACTTGATATTAAAAGCACAGGGGATTAAATTCTAAGCATCTATCTCTGAGTAAAATTTATTTAAAAGCCTTTTAATAAGCCAAAGCCATTAAAGAGTAAAATACTGCCCGCATTCTAGTACAGCGTTTGGAAGGCTCTCATGAAGAACGATCGCTTCACGGTCGTTTGCAAGCCGGTCCCCACGAGGACCCTGTCGTCTTAAAGTTCCTCTTTGTTCCTTTTATTCATCCAGATCCCACTAAGCCCCGAACCTCCGATATCAGCAAACAGTCGAGGAAGGCTTGCTGAGACTGGCACCTAGTAAGCACCTAGTACCCCGCTGGCGGAAGGTGTACTACCAGATCAGATAATCTTGAACGATAACCGGAATTGAGAACCGTAATAATAATAATAATAATGATAGCGCCAGATTCAAATGAGACTTAATTTTTACCCATTTTTGCCTCATTTTTGGCGGGCGATTTATAAAATAGAAAGTAAGAGACTAAAAAAAAATACGAAATTGTGCGTCGAAACGGTTGGACGAAGAAGACTGTGAGCTGGCAGGATTTTTGGGTGGTAACGACGTCCGAACTATTTCAATTTTTTTTTTCCCTCATTGTGAAAAGACGATGGTAAGTCCGAAATTTCAACGATTCTTCCCAGACCAAAATTTTCTTGCAATCGCCAACGGAAGAAAAAAAAAAACCTGATGAGATCAGATCGGAAAAAAAAATTAATTCGCGGCGGATCGCCGCTGATGGCTTCGAAGTCGGCGATCGGAAGAGACTCCAATGCAAATGAATCGCGGCAGAGGTCATTCGCGTTTCGGAATCTCAACTGGAAGACATCTCGGACATTTGCAAGTTGATAAGTCCATGCTAAATCGGTTCATGAATTTGGCATTTTCTGGCACATGTCGCAATAGGCAATGTGGGGGCAAGGGGGCAGGGGGAAAGGGGGCGGGAGGGGGAAGGGGGGAAATAACGAAGACCAGTTTGCTTTTTTACTCGCTTATTATAAGCCAGTACGGCCACTACAAAAGTGCAAGCTTTCCGTACCATCCTCCTTCATGACAATAGTGACATTAGAAATGCAATTTCTCTTGCAATGCCGTCTCGTGTTCTGTTCTCGAGGATCGGGTTCCTCAATTTCCTTTCATTCTTTCAGAGTATCGACGAGAATTATTTCAAGGTATCAAAGACGCTTGGAATTTCAACGATTTCGTATTTCCCACTCGGCCCGCTATGATATCCTCGACTGTTCGGAGTTTGGAGCTGCCTGAGAGCGCAGACTACTTTGGACTATTGAAGTGATCCTCTCGTTTCGTCTGAGCTCTCTCAACAACATGATGGTGCTGTCGGGTTCCTTCAGGAACGAATCTCTTGCTTTGTGAGCGACTTTTAAATAATCCATTCATTTCAAACCTTGACGGCTAATTATTCTCACGTTCCATTAATGGAAAAATGCATATAAATGCTGAACTGACTTTGTCTGGTTTTCCTGTTTTTTTATTATTTGCCTCCATCATGGAATGTCAAGACAAGTTATCAAGCAAATGCCGACGATGTCAATTGACGATTCACAATTGACAAATTGGCGATGCCGACTCAAAAAGGGCAAGGAACAGAAAGATATATTAAAATAAATTCAGAATTTGCCAGCTAGGTATTCCACTCACTAGTATACATACACACATACACATACACGCGTCCTCTACGGTGGCGAAGAAGCAGCACGGTTAAGGAAATCGAAACGACTCATTTACAGTTGCAAATCGGGATGTTAGGGTTTGTGACAGTGCGACCCATCTGACGATACATTCCCATCGCCAGCTCAGGGAACGAAAAAAGGTTGAACTGAACACGGAACTCCCGACACGTCTCCTCCAAGACGGGATAGAGCGCTGGAAGACGAAAAGCATCCACCGTAGGGAAGAGGTGATGAAGAATGTGATCCCCGAAGGTGATGCCCGCGAGCCAGGGAATCCCCATCACCTCCTTCCTATCCCCGATGGCCTGCAGCTGGCCCACCCCCCAATCCCGATCGGGGGACGGCCGGTCTCCATCATGAAAGATATCCTCGTGATGGTGCGATGCCGTAAGCGAGATGAGGAAAGCCACAGAGCACGAAGCGTGGATCCACATCCACAGGGACAGTCCCTCCACGAATCCTCGAAAGAACGCGAGGATCGCCAGCTCTGCCAGAGGTAGAATGTTCTCGGGATGAAGCGGCTGTATCCCAACAGCTACGTTCAGGTACCTCCTCACCAGGTCCAGGGGCATGAAGAAGGGGAAGAGAAAATTGATGTAGAAGCGGGAGAGGTACTTTAGAAGGAATCCCTTGGAGGCTCTGGGCAGATAGTCGAGAAGAGGATAGGACATGGTGATCTCCGCATCCAAGATTGTATTGGGAAACATATGATGACTGAGCACGTGAGAGATCCTCCACTCTCGAGACGAAAAACCGCTGAGATCGAACGCGTACATCCTCGCATTATCCCTCATGTGGAAGAAATTATGAGCATAAATGACGGGGAAGGCCAACCAAGTCCCAGTAACCACGGCCCACAGCCGCGCACCCGTAACAGCAGCCCGCAAAAACGCAAGGAGGAAGGCCGCCAAGAGCAAATCTTGGAAAAGCCTTGACTTCCACGTTGGACCATTCTCCTTCCCCAACCTTTCCCCTACTCGTCTCTTCAGGGTTCGATAGAACCCCTGTGGATGGAACGTGAAGGGCGACCTCCTGGGCCACGTCGCCTCCCCGACTCTGTATTTCTTCAACAGCCCCTCTGGAACGTCCGGATGGACATGCGACGCCTCGAACGCTTCGGTGATGTCGGATCCCCGAGTGATCCGGATCCAAGATTCCCCTCCGGGATGCCGTGATGCAAATTCCTCCAGGTCGTATAATCCATCGTGTATCCTCCACAGGTTCGATGGAACGGAATCATCCTTCCCTTTCCCCTTCAGCCATTCCTGCGTCTTGTCCAACCACCCCTTTCCCCAAACGCTATTCTGCACCCTGAACTCCGCATAACTGGACTGCGGATCCGGGTTCGACCCACCTCCACCCATCTCCAACACACCAGAACCGATTGCACAATCACGCCCCATAGAGTCTGTGTGGACCAAATGCCCCTGACGGAATAGAAATGCATCCTCTCCCACTTAACATTGATAAGATTCCCGCCGTTATACTTAAGATGAGGCTCATATCTTGTTTTTCCATGGATTTCAAGAGGCGCATATTACCTATTTTCAACCTCTCACATTAACAAATTTAAACCTCCTCGTATTCCTTTCTTAGAGAATCAACAGAAACAAAATTTGGCTTTCTTTTTCCTCTCTGAACGAATATTTGCTCCTGCTAATTTGAAGCTCCCTGGGCCTGAATCCCGATTCCTGAAGATGCGAACTTCATTCTGGTATTTGGAGGCTATCCTATTTCCTTCTGAAGTCTTAAGTCACTGCCGTCATCTCTTCTCTAAGACATTTGAATTTGGCTTTTTCTAGTTACCCAGCAAGCTTCGAGGGTGCACTCCGCCCCTGCTTCCTTGATTCTCGTTTCCGGATCCCCCTCAGAGTCACGCACATTTCGCATCGACCCAGTATTCAAGGAAGACTCACACCAGGATCAGGGAATTCATTTTTATGAAATAGGTCTCGCTTACACATAAGAAACATGACCAACGCACTGCTGCACTACGACAAGAGAATCTGCGTTCCTCGCCTTCACTTGTCCTGGGTCCGCTTGCCCTCCTCCTTCCTCTGCTTCGCCCTCCCTTGGAGGATCCCGAGGCGGACCGTCTCCTCTTGGAAGTCCTCGTGCTCGTCCCTGAAGGCGAAAGGATAGCACATACAGTTCCTTCTCCGACGTTTCCTACCGACGACCTCGTTGTTATTGACGTTTGATAATTAAGCGCCGCATGCTGAAACCTCGTTTCGTTTAGGGTCCTTTAAGAATACATGGACAAGGGGGAAAAGGAGCTCTTGAGCTTAAAGGCCCTTTTATCTCGCCTAAACGAGGTTTCAGCATTCTGGTTTACCTTCCGGTACTCCTTATTTACCTCCGAAACATACTATCACGGTAAGAGGACCGAGCGTGCGACCCCGNAATTTTTTGGCAATTTTTGCCAATTTTTTTTGGCATATCTACATCGAAACGGTTGGAAATCGAGGCCTGTTGAATTCAGGATTGTCATGAAATCCGGACGAATTTGATATTTTTTACCATTTTAATCCGATACAAATTCCGTCCCTGTTATGAAGTCCCAACGATAAATATTTCAATTATTTATAAGTACAAACGGCCATTTTCCAACCAAATTGCACCAAGTGTCACCAAGTCTCTAGTCGTGAATGCGCAGTGTGCGCATTTTCCTCTCGTTTGGCACAGATCCAAAAAAAAAATTCATACCGTGGGCGAGGGGACGGATTTTCGGCTAAAGGGAGTAATTTGTATCACGTATAATAATGTGTCGCAGCGACTAGGTCATTAGATGACGTCATTCGCAAGCGACGAAACGGTAGGGAAAGTGACAAGGTGCACGATTAGCGGTTGCAAAGCGTGGAATTTAAGCAATTTAAGCAATTAAGGTAAAAAATTTCTTTGATGTCACCGACGACAGAGAGGAAAAAAAATTAGAGGGGGCTTGAAGAAGGCCCCGGTCTCAGCCTGACGTCATCAGCCGATGCTAATTGGCTAATGGTTTCGGAGTTGGCACCCGAAACAAAGTCATCTGCGTCTATTGGAAATAGCTGCGTGAATCACCGCCTCGTATCGCCGAGAAAGAGCGCAGGAGAAAAAATTCCTCGGGGCTTCGTGACCACCCTGTATGACAGGGTGGTCATGTGACACTCATGCCGAAATTGTGGGTCACAGGGTCACAGGGGAGTCCGGAAGCGATCACGAAGCAAATCTCGTTTCTTTGCCCGCTTTAAAATTATAAAATTGTCATGGAATTTTTTCACCATCTCAAAAAATTGCGAAATTAAATTTTTGCGAGCTGAGAAGTGAATTTTGACTCGGCGCGCTCCTCGCTTTCACTTGTCCTTGGCCCGCTTGCCCTCCCCCCTCCTCTGCTTCGCCCTCCCTCGGAGGTTCCCGAGGCGGACCGTCTCCTCTCGGAAGTCCTCGTGCTCGTCCCTGAAAGTGAAAGGATAGCACATGCAGTTCCTTCCACGTTTCCGACCTGCAATCTCGGTGCCGGTGACTATAATGCAATTTTGGGGAGGGGAGGGGGGGAGGGGGAAGAGAATGTGCTCGTCGGTGCCTTGCACCGAGACTGGCTGACGTGGAGGACTGTAATAGGCTTCTCAATTTCCGGTAAAATTCATTAACCGCTAAGCGGCGTAAAAACTATCCGATTAGAAGGCTTTAGACGAAGAAGGAAATTCCGGACCAATGTTCCCTCATCCCGATTATTTTCCACCTATAAATGAACTGTGCCGAAGGATCTGAAAAGGATCTGAAAAGGAATCCTTGAGAACCGGAGAGTGAGACCGGAAGTAGGCGGATGTCGCGTCAAAATGTATCGGAAGTGGAAAAAAGGAGGAAGGGCATCACTGGAGGAAGGGAAGAGAGGAAGGGTATCACTGGAGGAAGGGCAGCATTTTCCTCCGACAAGTCATTCTTTTCCCTTTTCAGACAGGAAATGTAGGACAAAGGACAAAGGACGCAAGGGAATCGCGAGATGAAAAAAGGGGCAAAAAGGGCGGGGAAAAAAGTGCAAAAAAAGGCCATCTTCATTTACTTGTCTCTTCGGACGTGGTCTGCCAAAGTTGCAATTTTCCCAAATTACTTTTGAAATTCGACAAGTAAGCTATCCAGTCCGCGGGCGCTCTCGAGATTTTGACAAGGTAAAGCAAAAATGGAAATATCGCTTCAAGGATGCAGCAAGGTGCAGCAAGGTGCAGCAAGAGGGTACAATTCGTCCCGCTGGGTGGACGAACTCCCATGTTTCGTTGAGTCTTGTTTCCCGTGTTCCCCTCGGAGTCACAGACATTTCAAAACTCGCATAGGTCCAGTATTCAAGGAAGACTCACCAGGAACAGGGAATTCATTTCTATGAAACAGTTCCCGCTTGCAAATAAAAAGCATGACCAACGCACGGTTGAACTTCCACGAGAATCAGCGTTTCTCGCCTTCACTTGTCCTTGGCCCGCTTGCCCTACCCCCTTCCTCTGCTTCGCCCTCCCTCGGAGGTTCCCGAGGCGGACCGTCTCCTCTCGGAAGTCCTCGTGCTCGTCCACGAAAGCGAAAGGATAGCACATGCAGTTCCTTCTCACACATTTCCAGCCAACGATCTCCTAGTTAGTGACGCTTGATAATATGCTGAAATCTGGTTTAGTTAAGGGTGTTTTTAGAATACATGGACTCCTACGGGAGAAAGAAGGCTCTTGAGCTTAAAGGCCCTTTTATCTCGCCTAAACGAGGTTTCAGCATTCTGGTTTACCTTCCGGTACTCCTTATTTACCTCCGAAACATACTATCACGGTAAGAGGACCGAGCGTGCGACCCCGAGAGTGAAATCCTGACCTTTGAGTGCCGCGTCGACCGATAGATGTCTCCAGCGAGCTCCGGTGTCACTTGATATATTTTCCTGTCCCCTAATTTAAGATTCGTAGATAGAGACTCATTTTAAATAAATCTTCGGAGAATTACTCGGTTTCGGTAATCTCTCATTTTATCGCGGGCGTAGGATCATGCCGCATACCATCCGATTCATGAAGAACGATCGCTTCACGGTCGTTTGCAAGCCGGTCCCCACGAGGACCCTGTCGTCTTAGAGTTCCTCTTTGTTCCTTTTATTCATCCGGATCCCAACCAAGCCCCGAACCTCCGATATCAGCAAGCAGTCGAGGAAGGCTTGCTGAGACTGGCACCTAGTAAGCACCTAGTACCCGCTGGTGGAAGGTGTACTACCAGATCAGATAATCGGAGATCTTGAATGATCCGCGGGATTGAGAACCGTAATAATAATAACGACAGCGCCAGACTCAAAGGAGACCTAATTTTTACTCATTTTTGCGGCGATGAATAAACTAGAAGGTAAGTGCGACACGTCTGACGATACATTCCCATCACCATCTCAGGGTAGGTGAACCGGTTGAACTGAACATGGAACTCCCGACACGTCTCCTTCAAGACGGGATATAATGCTGGAAGGCGAAAAGCATCCACCGTAGGGAAGAGGTGATGAAGAATGTGATCTCCGAAGGTGATGCCCGCGAGCCAAGGAATCCCCATCACTTCCGTCCTATCCCCGATGGCCTGCAGCTGTCCCACTCCCCAATCCCGATCGGGGGACGGCCGGTCCCCATCGTGGAATATATCCTCGTGATGGTGCGCTGCCGTAAGCGAGATGATGAGGAAAGCCACAGAGCACGAAGCGTGGATCCAGATCCACAGGACCAGTCCCTCCCCGAACCCTCGAAACAACGCAAGGATCGCCAGCTGGGCCAGAGGTTGAAGGTACTCGGTATGAAGCGGCTGTATCCCAACAGCTACGTTCAGGATTGCAGGAAATGCAATTCATCTTGAATATTTATTTCCGGTGTGCAAGGTGTTCTCAGGAACACTCCTGAGAACACCTTGTGTTCTCAGGAACACGTGCTGTTCTCAGGAACACTCAGGAACAAGTTCCAGAATTTATTCTCGTTCCCTCCGAGTATCCACGAGAATGATCACAAAATATTACGAAATTGCAAAAAAACTCCAAATTTGACATCCCTGCATCAAGAGTATTCTCAAAATTGTAACAGTGGGATGGAACATTTGCGATACCCTCTCGACATGATCGCCGTAATCCTTCAGGAGAAAATTTCTTGCTTGGAAAGCTTCATTTACCTAATTCATTCATTTTATATACTTTAATTGCAAATTATTTTCATATCCATTGAAGGAAAGTTTTCCCTTTTTTTTTTGGGGGGGGGGGGGGGGGTTTACGAAGTTCAATATCATCCATAATTTCCCGTATTGACTTATTTAGGAAACATTCATATGCAGACGGATTGTTTCTTGATAAAACCGAGTGCAAGCGCTGGTACTAAAGGTGGCTCGTCACCGAGACAGAAGTCGGCAAAAAGGTGTAAACTATTAATAGTACCGATCCGGAAGTATAACGATCGATACCATCGGTGCGGTTACACGGCGTCGGAAAGCACGAAACCAGAATTTGTGGCGTTTTGTTTGCGGTGAACTGCCGGCCGATGCATCCGTGAGGCCTTCCGATTTAAGGCAGCATTTAGGTCGAAACGACTCGACGTCGAAGGGTGAACCGGTGGAGTTCTTTCGGAGGAAGATCGAAGAGGAAACAGAAAGGAACGACGAAGGAATCACAGGTGCCGAGAGCGATACGTCGAGAGCGTCGTTTCCGTCTTAAAAGAGCACGATCGATGTCTTTTTCGAGTCGCTCGACTGCATCATTTCTGGACGTTTCCAAATTCGTGGGTCGCACGAAGACGGGAAGACTCGAGCGGTCGCGACACGAAAAAGGTGGAGAACCGGCGATCGGCACCGGCCGACGGTCGCGAGGAAAGGATCGGCCGTCGGCCCACCGGTAAGTATTTACGGTACGAGAATTCGGAATGCTGCCCGCGTCTGCCTTTTGATCCGTGCCGCGAAACGCCACGTTGCGATCGCGACGAAGCTTCGTCGGCCTCGACGACGGATCGCCGCTCCGTGCACTTCCGGTCCGGGGCGTCGCGATGCCCCGAGAGAGCTCGCGAGCTCTCTCGATCGTCGCACGAGAACCGTCGGACGTCCTCGGAGATTTCCGTTCGCGTTCGCGACGAGACCGTCCCGCAGTCTTCCCCGTCGTCGCCATCGTCCGTCCGGAAATCATCGATGCGACGAACGACGTCGATTCGGACTCGTTTTCTTTTCGTTCGTCACCGGGAGTCGACGAACGAAAAGAACGACGACGACGGAAACGGTCGCGGACGCAGAGGGATCTTACGTTCCGGCGGAACGGATCACTCCACCCCGGATCGTCGGCATTCCGGAAGCAGGAGGAACGTTACGATCTCGGTCGGATCGCGACTCCCGTCTTTTCCTCCCTTCTTTTCTCGTCGCATCCGCCACCGTTTCGTCCTCGTCGTCGTCGCGGGGTTCGCGCGGCGCCGCGAGGAAGAAGCGGAAGGGCATCGGACGTTCGAACCCGGCGACGGAGCGACCGCTTCCGTCGTTTCGTCATTCGAGGAAGGGGAAGAGGAAAACGAGGAAAATCGGGAAAAAGGGAAAAGAGAAAACAGGTCGGACCGCGAATGCGTCTCGGGATTCGGAACCGGAAGATCCCGACGGAGGGGAAGAGTCGTCGCCGAGAATCTCGGCTCCCCTCGCGATCGCCTCCATTCCACCGGGTTGCGTCACTCGCCTCTTTTCCTCATATAAGGAGGTGGCTCGCCCGATCGACGGCAGATCGAGATTCTTCCTCGGAACGGCGTGCGTGAGAACGGATTCCAGACGAGATGCAGGTGAGTCTCTTCGTCTCCCTTTCCACCGATCGGGCGATCGGGTGAACCCGTCGGCGTTCCCTCGACCGACCCGATCTCTCTTTTTCGCCTCGTGGACGTCTTTCCGGTCGTTTCGACGCGTCCGAGAAGGTCGTTCCGTTTCGTCCCCGCGATTCGTTCTCGAGACTCGGCACTCGGCGAGCGCGGCGGGTACGTACGACGGGCGGGTGACCCGGCGAGTGCTTCGCACGTCGGTCTTTCGGCCGACACGCGAAGCACGAAACGTTTGCAACTCTCGGCGAGTGCCAGCGAGAACGGGACGAGATCGACCGGGCGATTGCCGGATCGCTCGCCGGGTCGCCAGCCCATCGCGTCGACTCGCTCCCTAGCGAGTTCTCGCCGAACGTATCTTCTCCTTCGGAAACGTATGTTCTAGATGTCCCATGCGCTCGAAACCGTAGGATCACGGCATGCGAATTATTTTCCGGAGATCGTTTAAAAGCCACCCGCCTACCCGATCCATCGAGTCGCTTCGGAGGTCGCTCTGGAGTCGTCCCACGGACGACTCCGACGCGACCGATCGCAAATTTCATCGGAGCGATCCGAGTCGACCCGGCGACACGGAACGAGCGAAGCGGGTCGTTCGGGTCGCTCTCCGTCGCTCGGATCGGCATCGGGCGTCGGGGCGACCGTGCCGCGGTCCCGTCGGGTAGGGGGGGCGGGGGTGGGTGGCTTCGCGACGATGCTTCGGATTTCGACCGATGGGACGCGATCTGTACCGTTCCCGATCGTTCCCCGATAGTTGTTCGTATTTCTGGGGTTGGCCTGCCTGGCCGCCGCCGTACCTCAATACGGAGGAGAGGCTTACGGGAACGAGAGAAACGACTACGGTGGGGCAGCCTACGAACCCAACGCTCATCCCAGATACCAGTTCTCCTACGTCGTCCGGGACGATTACACCTACAATTTCCAGGTACGTTCGTGTCGTTTCCTCTCCTATTGTCGTTTCCGTTCTCCTCCGCGACGCTCGGTGCGTCGTCGTTCCACCGGTGGAACGTACGATCCCGAAACGCGATCGAAGGCGAAGCGGTCGCCGGGACCACCGGAGATCGCCGTCGAGGAAGCGAAGGAAGCGAATCGCCTTCGCCGTCGACTTCCGTCGGCACGGGACGTTCTCGTCGGATCTCTTTCCGTCTCGAGTCGTTTCGACCGTCGGATACCGATCGGACGCGCGGGCGCGATTCGGAACTCGCTCTCGCGCCCTTCACCCTTGGGAAACGCGACCTCGGCACGTTCTTCCGCGTCCTCCCGTTTCGGCACGTTCGCCGACGCGTTTCTCGCGGACGACGAGAGGAGCGAAGAGGGGAAACCGAGGAAGCCCTGGAGGAAGGAGGATCCGGACTCCTCGTCCTCGTCCTCTCCGCACGCGAGGTGAACTTCGCTTTCGCATCCCTCGCGAAGCATCCGTCGCGTTTCGACGTCCACCTCGACGTCTATCCGATGGATCCAAACGGGAGAAAGGTCGTTTCCGCTTTTTCCTCGACGAAACGCCGGAAAGGAACCGAGCGACCGCGGTGAGGCCATGGACCTCCTTCCGATAAAACGGGGCCTCGTTTCTCGTTTAATAATAAAAAAGGGATCTACGGATCATGAATGCCGAAAGGGAAACGCAGTTTGCTCGAACCCAGGCCGAGAACCGTGCATGCGACCGAGAATAGGCGAATATTTCCATCCGGTGAACTTCCGTCGATTCGACGAGAAATGAGAAATCCGTTTAAATGGGATTTTCGGTTAAATTTCGGTCGAAAAACCATTCACGGGACGGATGTGGATCTCGCAGAGACGGGAAGAAGAACGAGACGGTCATTACGTCAGAGGATCCTACAGCTACGTGGGTCCGGACAACAAGCTGTACACGGTGAGGTACCGGGCGGACCGGACGGGATATCACGCCGACGTCGTCGCCGAGCCTCAATCCGTCTTCTCCTACGCCTACGGCCGAGGGGCAGCGGGAGCGTACTCCCCGGTCGGATACCGAGGCCACGTCGCTCCTGTCCGCCGTTATTGAATGCGATCTCTCGCTTGTTGTTTTTACGGAAATAAACGTTATTCTTTCGAACGCTTTCGCCGTCGTCATTCCGCAGGAAGAAACGCGGAAACGCTGTCGCAATCGAGAAGACGGGGGAAAGACGACCGGATCCACGCGCGGACGACGATCGAATTCGTGTCGGTCGGAGAACCGGTCCGATCCGTGAGAAAGTTCTTCCGCTTTTCGTCGTGGAGTCCGGTCTCCCCGGCTCCGTCGGAAACCGGAAGAGCGAGACCGTGGAGAGGACGATGCGACGTCTTCTCGTCGTCCGTCGCCGCGTTTCCCCGAGAGACGAAAAGAGAGCGGTGCCGGTCCGACGAAACGAGACCTTCGGATGGGATACGCGCTGGGGCACATGGGAGTCGGAGACCGAGCCCGAGAGGAAACGGAGGGAGATCGGAGTTGAGAAAAATGAACATCTCGTGATGGATGAGACACCCTCGGCCCACGAGTCAGGGTGTCATCCTTCTTTCCAATGACACCTCATCTCTTCTGGCCACTCTCTTTCTCTCTCTCTCTCTTTCTTTGTCTCTCTTCTGAAAGGGTGAAATACGGTCGCGAGCCTTCATATAGGAAGATTCTGTCGGTTAATTGCCTTCCCGAGGGGAAGCGAAGAATTAAGAGGGGCTAAGACTCGACAGACACTGCAATTAGAGATACAGATGAAGGCGGGGAGAGAGAGAGAAGGAGATAAATCGATGGCTTCATTACTCTTCCTTCAATTCCCCCTCCCCCCCCCCCATTCCCCTATTGTTTCGGATAATTAGTGATTTTCTCGCCTCGAAGCACAGACCGCATTTCGACGGTAACGTACCGATCGCATGCGGCCTCGTGGGCGCCTCCCGTGCCGTTTTCCTGCCAACTTTTCTCGTTCGTCGAGTGGGAAACACGGGAACGGCGTTTTCTCACTCGCTCGATAGTGGTACCCGTCCGCTTTCTCGGTGGTCATCGACGACCCTCGGCGCCTTCCCGAGCGTCTACCGAATCGCCTTCCCGCTTCTACCTCCTCCACCCACACTCCCTTCCCGCTTCCTCCCCAAAATTCCGATTCGGGCATCCGGGCCTCGACGCGTTCGATCGGATCCTCGAGGCCCAGAGGAGAGCGAGCCCCGACGTGTCGGAAGCACGAGGGCGAGCGTTCGTTTCGCGGAGGGCGGGCGAGAAAGAATGCAGACGGTGCGGAATCTTCGGGTCGAAGGTGGAATCCGCCTCGGATCGAGTCGAGAGCCCGAAAGTGCGTTCCGCTCGACCTCGGAGTGCTTGCACGCGACGAAACCTCCGGGTGTTTCGGTTCTGCCGATTCGGCGTACCTCTGGCAGGCTCGATTCTTCTCTCGGAGAGAGATTCTCTGGTCGCGAAATGGCTCTCGTCGAGAATCGTCGTCCGGGAAACCGACCGTCGCGCGTGAAACGCCTCGCTTCGCTTCGTCTTTCGCTCGACCGCAGGAAAGGATGACGCTTCGAAGAGAGTCGTTTTGCAAGCTTTCGTTCGGTCTGCACCTTGTGTTCCGAATCCGAGATCGAGGTAAACGCAAGGAACGAGCCGTTCCTTGCTCTCCCTCTCTCGCTCCAGTCGAAACCAGCAATCACGGAAGACGAACCGTCTCCGCTACTGCAATTCGTCTCCTTAGAATTTCGCTCTCTCTCCCTCTATCTCTCTCTCCGTGACACTCGAAATCGGGTGGAGAGATAAATTATCGTGCAAAAGAGCAAAGTTCGAAAGACGTCGTGAGCATACCATGACGCAAATGGCGGAACGGTGGAAGCTTCTCGGACGTCGGACGACCCGCGTCGGTGGGGGAAAGACAGGGACCGGTTTCCTGCAATTTCCAAGTTCTACGAGTTACGAGCGATCGCAAGGGTCGCGTCTTCTCGTTCGACTCTGTGAGGGCGGAGGAAATCTCCTCGGATCTCGCAAGATCCTCGGAACCCCGTGCCTCGTGCGTTCCCGATCCCTACGCGGCGGTCCGACTCGCGAAGACCTCGTGCGCGAAAACGCAGCCGGGGAACCGTGCGTGAGCGTCGCGAGAGCGGAGGGAGAGGGAAACGAGCGAGTCGGTGAAAGAACCGTACGAAGATGCTCCTCTTCCTTCCCGCTCCCCCACGCCGAAGCGGCAAGGATTCCCACTTTTCCTTCGCTCTTCGAACCGGTCGCCAGGTTTCGCGGCGTTAAATTTCCACGCTCGCATCTCTCGGGCCGATTCCTCGGGCACGCGAGGGGTGATCCGGCACGAACGACGACGACGGTCGGGATCTCGAAACGGAGCCCGCGGCCCACGCGATCGGCCGAGAGCGGCGATCGCTCGAACGCGCCCGGGGATCGACCGACGGCCGAACTCGAACGACGACCCCGACGAAGAAGCGCCGATTCGATTCGAAGGGAAGAGTCCAACTGGAGCTCGCTGCACGGTCTCGCAGACGAAAGGGGAGATGCTGCCTACCGAGAACGGCCCGAACCTCGAGGCTCCGCGAAAGACCCACGCGAACGGTCGTGACGTCGCCGAAGCACTCTCTCCGTCGAGTTTTCGGACGAATCTCTCCCGCGAACGCACGACGACTCGAGTTCGCGAGATCCGACTCGGCGCGGTGCCGGAAGAACGTTCTCCGGACGTCTCGACGTCTCCCGCTTTCGTCGTTCCTTCCTCGTGGTTTCCCGATTCGACCCTCGCGACGTTCCGGTCCTCGATTTCGCGTTTCTCGCTCTGGAAACGAACCTCGGAGCCTCGGAACCGAGATCCCGAGCTCGGAATTCCCCCCGTGCGTTTTTCCTCCTTTTCTCTCCCGCATCTCGACCTCGAAGTACCCTCCCTTCCGCTCGTTTCTCATCCATCATCCTCCTCCTGTTCGCTCCTCACGGCTACTATTTTCGTGGAAGTCGCAGTTTCCTCCACGTTTTCCGGACCTCCGAGGCTCGATGGGGCCGGCAACGTCATCGCCGTCGCCTTCTGGCGAGTCGATTCCGAGGAAAACCTCACGAGGGTTTTTTTTTTTCCCCGAAGTCGTCACTCGCGAGACTCGAGCAGCCTGCGGGAAATCGTCTCGCACGGGATCGGTGCGCGTCGTCGCGTCGAGTCTCCCGAGCTTCTCCAATTTTTCTCACAAAAATAGTGGATTTTGGGCGTTCTCGGAGCGATGGTTCCGACGTCGACGCGAGGGCACTCGCGCGAGTCGCGAGAGCGAGACTTCGCTCTCGCCGCAGGAATCGTGCGAAGAGGCCGACGACTCGCCGCGATCGTTGCCGCGCTCCGTCCATTCTATGCTGTACCGATTTCGATCACGACCGCGACGGGATCGAGATGCGAGACGGAGGAAGATCCTCGAGAACGCGTATTTCACGAGAGTCGGAAACGTTCGTGCGCGAACTGCAGAGAAGTAAAACTCGTTTTCTTTCTCGCGAGAACACTTTCTAATGGAGGCCTTCCTCGTCCCGTCCATCCGTGGAATCGTGAAATAGGCTCGTCGTTCCCGGTTCGCCCGGTTATAAAGATCCAAAAACCCAAATTCTCCTCCTGATTCGCGTCTCGAGTGCTCTCACGTGCCGTCCTTCCCGGTCGCTCTCGGGTGCTCTCACGCGTCGTCCTTCCCGGTTGCTCTCGGGTGCCGACCCTCCCGGTTGCCCCCTGGTGTCCTCTCGTGCCGTCCCTCTCGGGTGCTCTCGGGTACCGTCCCTCTCGGATCGACGACCATGAAGGTGAGACCGCTTCTTTCGGCCGATACTTTTCGTTCGATTCCACGAAGGCAACCGTTGCACCGATCGATCGCTCTCATCGGATGGAAAACGTCCCAGTCGGAATCCCACGCACTTCGCGACCGATCGCCGAATCCCGAAGTTCGAGTCGAGAGAAAAAAAGTCCGAGGTGGTAAGTTTACGCCGGGACCGAGTCTCACGAGCGAGCTTTAGCTAAAGAGTCCGAGTTTTTCGATCGAGCGCGGATTTTTCCCGAGTTCCCCCGCAGGGAACGCGTTCACCCTCCGTGTATACGTGAGGAAGACTCGGCACGCGACGGGTGACACGGAGACGCGGGGACGCGACGCCATCCTCTCGTTCGTTAAAGGACTGCAACGGTGGACGAAGCGATCGCATCGTCGTCGTGCAAGATACGCCCGCGTGCATGTTTTGGAATGCACGAGGTAAAAAAAAAGCGAAAGTCCTCGACGATGCGATCGTTTCGGCCACCGCTCGACTTAGAGGTGATTTATTTTTCTCTCTCTCGTCCCACGTACCGGGGACGGTGCGGAGGAAGCCTTCGAGCGAGCGGTCGACGACGGGGGACTCACGGAAACCCCCCCCCCCCCCCCCCCTCTGACCCGCGAAGGCCCGGCCGTCACAGGTTACGGTCCGACGGTAGACGTTCGGCCGCACGTTTCGCATCGGACGTTCGTCGAACCGAAAATGGAAACGGCACCCGATGGACGTAGGCCCGCAATCGCGTGGCATTCTGCCGTCCGGTCCCCCCCTTCCCCGCAAAATCGAGTCGCCGACGGTCGCTTTAGGGGTTCGCGAGGCTCTGCTTCGCGCAAGGCTTCTTTCCTGGCATCTTTCCCGAACGGAAGGCATCGCTTTCGTCGAACAAACTTCCCTTTTCCGAAGATCGATCGCCATCGCGCTTTCATCGCGTCGTGCGTCGTTCGCAGGCGTCGAAACCGGTTCTCGATCGATCGAAACCGGACGAGACGACACCCCTCGTTCGCCCCCGAAAGTCACTTTCGCTCCTCGTGTTTCCT
>CAJPEV010002231.1:17188-48162 GCA_905338385.1 Darwinula stevensoni | reverse complement strand
ATGACCCTCGATGTGTATACCTTAGATGCATCGCCTCCCATACATAGCCTACAGACGGTCATCAGCTTCTATCCTAGTGGATAAAAATTGGAAATGCCAACCCTAACCCGAATGCATTTCCAAGAATTGAAAGAAACTCCACATACTTCGGTCTAGATCAGGTGTCAAACTGGCGGCTCGCGGGACGGATTCTGCCCGCCTATATCTATATTTGGGCACAACGATTTCAATGGGAGTGTCTTTCACAAACTCCTATTAAGGTTACATACTGTTGCTCATAAGAAAATGCATCATCCCGTAAACGCAGCTCATAGCAATTCCTGTTCTTGTTTCGTTGAGGAAATTGTGTGCATAGAAATGACATTGACTTGAGGACCGTAAGTAGATCTGGAATGGTTATGACCAATCACGTCTAAGGAAATTTACCTTACCCATATCCCTACTAGAATGTATACGATAGAACACATTCTCGTGCTCGTACAACACATTCGCATATATAAGCGTACCACGTAGCCTATGACCTAGAAAGACAGAGGCCAAAAGGCTTCAGGCTAAGGCAGCAGGAGTGTGTCATATAGGCCGAAAAGTTCCTACGATACGAATGGGACAATATTGTTATTAGCCAAAGCGTCTGTCCGATGGTTAAACATAGGCCTACTAATTCAGTTCCCTTAGAACAAACGCCTTCATAGTCAAACTTTATCTTCAATATGCAATCCAACAGCTACTTGTCTTTCTGCTTCCTTGAAATCAGTCCCCCTCCACAGGGTTGTGCATTCACGTTTCTTCCAGTTTCGTTAGAGAATGGCACAGCCCAAGCGTCCGTCAGTGGGTTAGGCCTAAGCTTACACGATCAGTCGAAATTATCGCAATTTGGTGCTCTACCCTTTCGATTTTTGTCTTGTGGACTCTGGTTTCTGGGTGTCTAGACCGTAGGTTTCGTATCATATTTGAATAAAATATGACTCGTCATCATTTCTAGGTGATGCTTTTTACACCATATTACAGGTTTGTTTTCGTGCATATTTATGATTAGGAATTTAGACATTTTTGTGCAAGTTCAGGAAAAAAAGAAGACAATCGTGTTCTTATAATTTGCTAAGTACCGGACATTTGCTGAAAATTCTGTTTCTGTTGATGAAAAATCGTTCGTCTTTCAATTACTACAAGGAAATTTTTTATGATTCTCGATGCTGAATTATGTTTCTCCAGATAAAGCACTTAGATCAAAATTTTGTCCTCTGAGGACACAGAAACTGAATCCGGCGGAACTATGAAGGGATACTTGACCGCCACAGTGAAAGGGAGTATGGTGTTTGCAACACATCATGAAAACACGTAAGGGGGGGATGGGTGACAGTTGGCAATTCCCTGATTCTTACCGCTGGGATGGAATAGGGAAAAAAACTCCGTAGGTAGATGTCTATCTCCAGGGGAGGAGGGGAAGGGGTGGCTAGGGTGGAGGCGATTCCTCCTGGGTATATAAACCCTATGGGCCTGTCATAGCCCATGTTCATTCACCCTTTTTCTCTATCCTAGCATCTAGGGGTCCGGGTGGAAATAAGATCACACGGTGACAACAAAACAGGTGTTTGTTTCCTTCTCACTCGTCCACTAGCAAAATCAATTCTTCTCCCGGATCCGAAGGTGTCCAGGGGTCGGCGTCGCTCGGGATCTCTTGGATTTTGGTGGTCGGGTAGAGGAATATTTTGGAAGGATAAATCATTTCTCATTTTCTGATCAAATGTGAACAAGAAAATGTATAATTCCATTTGTAAAATGTTTANCATTCTGGCGGCCAAACTCACTCAATTCATTGTCGGATGAATTCACGTTCGCTATGTCAACCTCCCTGCCCGGTGGGGAAGGGGGGTTGACATAACGAACTTTACCCGGGTTTAATTGTAAAGTATGTGCCCAGAAGGACAGCACAGCCAAATTTCATTGAACACCTTAGTGAAGGAACCTCTTATATCACACGAATCCACTTATCACCGGAGCGCGAGTTGTGCTGCCAATTTCATCAGAGCCTACGAAAACATAAGACAACATAATCACAATGACAATCTTAACATAAGAAGACAACTGGATGAACAAAAGCGAATCATTGCTTTTGAGAACAGGAAAATACTTTCTTCTATTGTGGAGACCATCATTCTCTGTTGCAGGCAAAACATCCCTCTGAGAGGTCAGCGAGATGATGGAATGATTGAAATTGATGAAAATCCTGCATCAAATGATGGAAAATTCAGGTCTCTTTTGCGATTCAGGGCAAGTGGAGATGCGTTTTTATCGAACAATTGAAAAATGCAAAATCGAATCAACGTAGGGTAAAAGACCCAATGATGGACCGGTCCCCAGTGATGGGCCACAGTACATAAAAATTCCAATAGGTAAGCTTCCATAGCATGCCTACGCATGTTATGACATAGGCCAGCAGCATTCAAGCACATAGACACAAGAGGTGGTAATGGAACAAATGCCTAGTTTTTGGAATTCTCCTACGAAGTGGCGCATCACTGGGTCTTTTACCCTACAACAGCAGGACAACTCAAAATGAGTTGGATATGTCTCCCAATGATGCAGATCAAGAAAGAACAGAAATTCTGCCTCCAGAATAGTTACATCTTCCAGGGAATACCAATCGATGAGAAAAAAACAGGCTACACGTCGAAAAACTTTGGACACGTAGACTACATAAGAAAGAATATTATCCGGGAGTTGGGGAGTGGAACTTCTTGCCGTGCTGAAGCAAGTGGCAAGAGCCCCTCTCGGCGTGAAAATTCGATAGCGGCCTCTTCATTCGAGATGATTCTCGCCAGCTCAAAAATACCGACATCAACAGCCATCCTGACAAGGAATATACACACCTTTTCAAAAGCAAGCGGGAAAAAGTGATACTATAGGAACTTTGGCAACTTACGCAAGAATTGCAGAGGCTGTGTAAGGTGGTCGATGTAGAAAACAAGAATGGCAAGAATTACGCGACAAGGCTTCCCTTTTATGTGGTAGGTCGTTCTGTGTGACCTGCTAACCCTTCCTCATACCCGTGATGCGCATTGATGTAATTCGCAGATTTACAGATAAAAACTTGTGTTGCATGCCATATTGGATTTTTTGAGGGGATGGAAACGTCACGCCTCGTTAGGAGCAATAGCTCTGGATTTTTGCACCTTAGGTGTGGTATATTGAAGTGTGATTCGGCAGCCCGATTTTCGGTCAAGAAGTGCTTGAGTAGTCCTGCTAATCGTGGAAGTGAGATCCTTTGTTACTTCCGTTCCCCAAAATATTTCCCCCATTTTCTGCTATCCCATAAATTATCAATCATATGCATTTTTTTTTAACCTTCCCTTACCTGGTGTCAAACTGGCGGTCCGCGAAGTCCTCTTCAATAGTCGGTTACGGAAAATCACGGCAAATTTCAGCCCGTCTGCATGAAATATTAGATATTAGGCTTTTATTGTGGCCCCTAATCACCCCTGAAGACTTCCATCCGTCCCCCAGCCTTATCAAGTTTGACACCCCTGCTTTAACCCTTTCATGTCCACTGGCGGACATGGTCTGACAATCTCCATAGCGTTACAAATAAAATCGACCGGTTAAGACGGTACTTCCAATCTCTACTTGTTCGAATTGGATGATCGAAAAAGACGATCCCACACCTTCCATATAGAAGGAACATGTGACCTATCTGCTTTTAGTCAGAACAACCGTTCAACCTCGGATCTGGGCATGCTATGCAGTGCGCGTTTCGCGCCACTGAAGTGCCAGAGATTGCCATAGGGTGGTTTTTCGGATCTCATGTTCTGTTTGGAGAGACCCGGCACAAAAATACATGTCATTCTGGCGGCCAAACTCACTCAATTCATTGTCGGATGAATTCACGTTCGCTATGTCAACCTCCCTGCCCGGTGGGGAAGGGGGGTTGACATAACGAACTTTACCCGGGTTTAATTGTAAAGTATGTGCCCAGAAGGACAGCACAGCCAAATTTCATTGAACACCTTAGTGAAGGAACCTCTTATATCACACGAATCCACTTATCACCGGAGCGCGAGTTGTGCTGCCAATTTCATCAGAGCCTACGAAAACATAAGACAACATAATCACAATGACAATCTTAACATAAGAAGACAACTGGATGAACAAAAGCGAATCATTGCTTTTGAGAACAGGAAAATACTTTCTTCTATTGTGGAGACCATCATTCTCTGTTGCAGGCAAAACATCCCTCTGAGAGGTCAGCGAGATGATGGAATGATTGAAATTGATGAAAATCCTGCATCAAATGATGGAAAATTCAGGTCTCTTTTGCGATTCAGGGCAAGTGGAGATGCGTTTTTATCGAACAATTGAAAAATGCAAAATCGAATCAACGTAGGGTAAAAGACCCAATGATGGACCGGTCCCCAGTGATGGGCCACAGTACATAAAAATTCCAATAGGTAAGCTTCCATAGCATGCCTACGCATGTTATGACATAGGCCAGCAGCATTCAAGCACATAGACACAAGAGGTGGTAATGGAACAAATGCCTAGTTTTTGGAATTCTCCTACGAAGTGGCGCATCACTGGGTCACTGGGTCTACCCTACAACAGCAAGACAACGCAAAATGAGTTGATCAGCATAATTGGGAGACATACCCAAGAAAGAACAATTGCAGATATCCACGGATCCGGTGCATTTGCCGTCATCTTCGATGAGACAACTGACCTGAGTAAGACTGAACAAATGTCCCTCGTTGCTCGGTACATAAAGGATGGAAAAATAAAGGAAGACTTCCTCGCATTCGTAGACTGCTATCGGTCTGGTCTTCAATTCCTCAGCCAAAAAAGATCGAAGATTTTGGAAGACAACCTGTACTATACTTTTCCAAGGCATAGGCTAAGCCATAGTTCCCTATGATTTCTGCCTCATGATAAAAAGCATATTGAAAAACGGTGTATGAAATGGTATACTCCTATCACTTGGGGGGGAAAAATTGAGAGGTTACTCGGTACTCGGCTATTAATTGAGCTAAGAGGAAGGTGGAGAGAGAATAATTCCAGAGTGACAAATGTTTTCGCCTTGCAAGAGTCAAATAACAGCAAGGAATGCCAACTTTCTTTTCCGGAAGAAATCAGTTATCGAACAAAAACTACTTTTGCCTGCACCACGTTTGATATTTTTCTGCCTGGAAATTTGGAATTGCTTGTCAGTGCTAGCTCCAACAAGAAGACAACATTTTCCATTTTCTTCACGTCTTTCTCTGTCCCTGCAAAGCCTCATCCTTACGAATGTCCGTGTCCCGAAGAAGCACCAAAATGCGAATGAGGATATATACTCTCAAATACCGGAACGAAGGTATCGATGACATAATCTAGATGGATACCATTTCCATGGTGTTCCAAGAATTCTGCCTCCAGAATAGTTACATCTTCCAGGGAATACCAATCGATGAGAAAAAAACAGGCTACACGTCGAAAAACTTTGGACACGTAGACTACATAAGAAAGAATATTATCCGGGAGTTGGGGAGACAAGCAGGTCGCAAAGGAAGGTTACGTGTGCGAGAACATCAAAGAGGAATAGACAGGAAATGTCCTGCCTCGACTACTGAGGAAGGAGTGAGCCGAAAGCTTCCCCGAGGGTCCCTTTTATGCGCATCCTTGTGATATTATTGCATATTGCATGCGCGCATATTTCACAAACTCCTTTATGCCGAGGGCTTGCACAGACTGCTAATAATTAGAATTAGAGCTGTGCCGGTGGCAGATTTTTCCTCATAACTATCGGCTAGTACCAATTGTGGTCTGTAGAAAAAATCGCCTATAAATTCAATAGGCCTAATTGGAAAACATGCAATACTCAGCAATAGGTCTCCTTAAAACGATACAGATCACTTTTGATCCCGTGCAGCCTGGGTGTCTCTCAAGGCCATGGTTAGTTTGCTACCCATTGCTGCAGATAGGAGCATTTAGCGACATCCCTTTAAAAAGCATGACGTACCTAGGTGGAGATGCCATGACTTCCCGTTCTTTACTTTTGTCGGTTCCTATAATACGGCGGTAGCATAATCCGATAAATATTTTTGCCTGGATGAAGTTGGCAGGAGTGGCCAGAATGAGGTAGGAAGGCTGACACCGAAGCGCGTAAACACTCTCGCGTAAAATTTATCTTTCTTTACCCGTCCTTTGGGCACCGGCACCTTTGTCATAGGCCGATGGCGCAACACCGGCGGCCAATACCAATGGTAATCGATACATTGGCACAGTCATTATAATAACGCATATAATAGGAAGATGGTAAGATGTTTCCTGATTAATGTAGACAGCCTACAAACTTTTGCCTTTCCAGGTCATAGGCCCAACGGGCGATCCTTTGCTTGTGGAGTCGAGGGGCGCGCAAGCCCTATGTCATTCCCGGGTGAAGGCTAAGCATCTTTTGCTTTTCTGGCTCATAGGCCGGGTGCACTTCGTTGTTGGTCTGAGTACTTGAAAGGCTTACTTGCTTTTGGCATCCATGAAGCGGGATGGGATCAATAATTACTCTGGAACCTTCCGACGGGCCTGGGTAATGGGAGCGGCGAGGTAGTGCAGGTGTGCACTAATCACCGAAGGAGGCATCGTAGAGATTCATTAACTGCAGAGCAACGTGAAATTGCATGCGCTACGCGGAGAGCAGCGCGTGTACGCGTCGTCATTTCGTCATGACGCCCTATGACGTCATTTCAGGCGTTCCGCACAATCTCGAACCTATGAATGCTCTGTCAAGACTGCTGAGCTCTTCACTTCGAAGCGGAGAAAGGCAACGTTGTCGCTACGGTAGGGTGTTCATCTGAACTCTGTGTAACCTCCGTAAGAGTTGAAGCTATTGATGGGGGAAAATGCAAATGCTCGCGATTTTCGCGAGTTCATCAGGCCGTACATTAGCGCTAACGCCTTTCCTTTCCTGGGTGCAACGATCGTTGAAATTCTCGATTACTGTTTTTACTACCACATGATATCCAGCGAGGTCCCATAACCTTGGTTCCACTTCAATAGTTGAAAGAATAATAATTTAGGAACGATTGATGTGAAATGCAAGATTCTCTCTCCAGGCACGATCTATGTGCCAGCTATAGGGCAGTTTGCAGGTGGTACCATAACATAAGCCCAAACAGAAGATTGTTCAGCATCATCTGTTCTTATAGTGTTGACATTGGTGCCTGCATGCACTCGAACAACATTTAAGAATGTTCTTAAGGCCAGCTCTCTAAGTTCGAGGCCTGATCTCTGTTGCTATGACTAAATGCAGGAGGAAATCCTCTTGTGATCAATGACCACAATTGTTAGAAATAGTAATTGTTAGTATGATCTTACAATCGCATCTTGACATCACACGTCTAACCGGAAGTAAAGAAAAATAATTTCCTTGATAGGGTTACAAATGCTGAGAATGTCATAAGTTCGATTATGATATCTTTTTTTTTGGTGCAGGATAATGCAAATTTGGTGATACCAGCACCTGTGGTAGTACAGTCATATTTGGTGAAAATTCATTGTGATCTGGTGATGGAGCCAATATTTTTGTGGGCTGAAAATATTTGGTGACAATTTCATTACTATTTGGTGGGTGATTAAATATCTTTCTACATGTATTAGGAAGTGGGGGACTAAGCAGTCCTGGTTGAGTCTGCTCGTCAGTATGTTAGTTCACTTATGATGCAAACTGGCGAAAAGACCTTTCTCGCAATAATCAGACATGGCGAAAGGTATCGCCTGGAAGTCGAAAGAGTTGCAAGGAAGGTGGGTGGGGGGGAATAGTATTGATATGCTGGAGAAGAGAATTTCTGTCAAGACTGGAATTCTGCGGTTTCTTCGTGAAAGTTTCTTGTTGAAGGAAGAGCAGGATGGTTGTGGGGTTTGACTTGGAGTTTTTTTTTAGTCTCATTGCCTCCAGCTAGACCGTTGTGCCTAACCACCCCTTCTCCTCCCCTCCCCTCCAGATATACATCTGTCTCCGGATTTTTCCCGATTCCATCCTAGTGATTAGGTGACTAGTGTTGTATGGACATGAATATTAGCGTCGCATGGGGCTAAGTCCTCTTATAACCCCTCCGTTTGAGCTGGCGTCGTACCAACCATCGGGACGTAACCAGTTCGTGCCGGGATGTGCCGACCTCGCTCCTGAAGCAACTTTTTCGCCGTCGTCTCATAATGTCGTCGAATCCACTAGCCGAGTGCCTTGTCGGCGGCGGTGATTTTGCGATGGTGTCACGGCTTTGGGTTCTTGGTCTCTAGTAGGACACGATGGGGGATGGGCGAATCAGAAGAGATCCTCGGACAGGTGCCTATTTATCGGAATGGTCGCGGGAGGACACAGAGAGAGAATGAGCGGGCGTGGACAGGAGAATGTAAGCGGGGTAGCGTGGACGTGGTGGACGGCGCGGGAGAACGTGGCGGGCCGGGAAGACTACCCTAGGAGGTAGAGGGCTGGCGGTCGAAGGAGCTTTCCTTTTAGTCGTCTTCCGTCCCGGAGCTGTGCCGATGAATCTTTTTCCTGGCTATCGCGGAAGATTCAAATTAAATTAGAATCCCGTGTGCGGACGCGGAGGATGGGGGAACTGGACACGGAGATACGTCCGGCCACACGATGGCACGGCAGGCTATTTGGCCCGAAGCGATACCATCTTCTAAATAATTTATAATAAAATAATTTATAATAAAATTCACTGCACTTTCAAAATTTCAGTTACCACATGCTATTCTTCATTCCAGAGAATCTTTTTCTCAGTTTGCCATCTTTGTAAATGTTATGTTGAGCTTCATTAATGATGGAGTTCATCAATTTTTCAGTTTGCAAGAAAACCTTTTCTATCATCTTTTCATCATTTGAAGTGTCATTTCAGTCATTATTTTGACATTAAAAAAATTAACCGTCTTCCAATGGGCAACTATCAACTGAGATCATGTTTATATATCATATTTCTTCTTTGTGATGATTTGCATTGGACTTATTGTGTTCTCCTCCTCTTTCGCCTTTCCGGATCTTCCTCTCTTTTGTCTTCCTCCTCGTGTTCTTGAGGATTTTCTTGCATTTGCGTTTCTGCTTGTGTTTGTTTTTCGAGTATCAACTGCTTTGCAAGCATTTTTCTTCCACATTTGTTCAAATGCACTCCATTCCCGCTCATAATTCCATCCTTCGCTGGTCTTCTGCTCGTTCGTTCTTGTCCAAAATCCCTGGAAAGAAATCTTAATGACTTAATTCCCGATTGTCGTAAATGGGCAATTTCATTTTGACATTCAGTAAGTCGAAATCAGTACTATTTCTAAGTGAAGTTATGACGCTTCATTAATTTTTTGCTGAAAGGATTTGGATAGAATTCAAGTTTTTGCCCTTGACAAACTTATTTCAATGTTCAAGCCATGCCTTACAAATAACCATCTAGTTAGAGATTTTGATAGTGGCTATGTCATTACAAGAATGCTCTGGCCCACACATTTGTTACCATTTCAACTTTCCTAATAATGTACAAGGTGAATGTTCATCCCTAACCCGCGTACTAAATAGGTCTAGCTATGTGCGACTTTTTGCACTTCTTGCGCTTGAAGGGATCGTTGTTTTGATGAGGTTTAGGATTGCAAGGTACTGTGACGGCAACCCCAAAGGTGGCGGCAAAAAAAAGTCTGCAACCAAGTTTTACGCAACTATATTGCTGCGATAGTAAGGATGTGACTCTCAGAGGAAATTAGTTTAAAGGACATCATATCCTTTTATCTTAGGCTTATCAGTTTTTCCCCGGAAATAATATATTTAGGAACATTATTTCATGCCTACGTATATGATCTGTATCTCAAAAATCTACTTTCCTGATACCAGGTTCCTCATATCTACTTGCCAGCTAAGTTTCATTTTTCCATTGCATTTTAAATATGGTATTAGATAGGGTGAGTCAGTCCCGATCGTCTGGCATGGAAACTGGCTAACCATTTCCTGTAAGTTGCACCGTTTCATATAAAAAGAGTAAGTATCCCTGGTGTCTCTTTTTTGAAAGGCCTGGTTCAGTGAAGCCCTTTCATTATAAACCTTTTGATATACGTGTCAAAGAGTTCTTGGAAAAAGGGACTTTTTTGTCAGATCCCCAGGGTTTCGAAACACTGTGCCGCCGAATTTCCCAGCCGAAACTGCAGCTTTTAAAGCTAGCTAGCTTTTAAAAGTTAAATGTATTTAATATTATTCTCCTAACAAGATCTTAAATTCAGGGATTTTTAAGATGCCTATTCCGCTGTCAAGGAGCACCTCTGATATTAACGCAAGGCGAATATACCCTTCCATTCTTTCCTCGATCGTTTGCACTGATTATGCAGCCTCCCACCTTTAACTGATTCTGGCCTCATTTCGAAGTCGCAAATTCCATTAACGAAATCACAAAAGGTACCGTCACTGTGCACGATTTTGAAAGTGATGTCTATCAGCCAGCAAGGCTGAAAGAACTATATATATATAACACAGCCAGCTCAGTTCTACAGGGATGGAATCAGGAGTCTGCCTGATTGTTGGCAGAAGGTGATTGTGATGGCGATTACTTCGTTGAATCAACTTTTTGCTTTTTTAAAAAAAAACTCGGTTGTATGGAATGTTCTCGAAACGGCCAGAACTTTCTGATCGACCCAATAGATGCTAATGATATGCAAAGAAATTATTTTGAAAATTTCCTCATCTTTTTACTAGGCACAATACCAAGCAAGCCGCTTGCTTCGAGAGCAGTGATACACTGACTAAGAAGGAAGCGAGAGGATATTTGCAGAGGAAATATAGCATTTATGTTATATTTATTGCTTAGGAACCAGACTGTGCCTGTATTATACGAATTTTACAAAGTTTCATTCCATTCTTTGGCCAAAAATTTGTGCACTAGCTTGTGGCTCAATGATGAGCCACAAGCTAGTGCACAAGTCATCTTCTCACGGCCGCTGCGCATGTGCCATCTGTGTCGTCGAGTCATGAATGTGAACAGCATTGGTTTATTTTGCAAAGAAGTTTTATCATTCTAGGTCACGTGTAATGTTACTTTTACAAAAACTTTTCCGGGAACTTTTTGATCCACCCTCGTATTTAGGGCAGTTGCACTACTCAGCTAGCGAATGTTTAGGAGCTTCGGAGAAAAAATCAGACTGCCAGCGCTTATGCGGGAGATTTAAATCCATACGATAAAGGTTAAAAACCGATAAGAGGAGAGATAGCAGCCGCTGTCCTGCCACACCTGGAATGTCCAGCTCCAGACAACTCGAGTGTTATTATCCACCCATTGGGCTTTCTCATCGTTCTGCTAATTTCTCGAACGATGGGGACGAAGGAACCGGTTTATTGGAGTAGGCTTAAGCCTCTCACATTCTTTCTGTTCGTGTTGCTGGCGGTGGGGCGGCGGGTCGGAGCGTAAGATCGAGTCATGTTGGTATCGTGCGACGGATTCCGACACGATTACCTTTCCCTCGCGGATACGCCTCATTTGGACGCGTCGAAAGAGAATGGAGTCTACGTACCGAAGATGAAGCCGATCTTCCCATCCATCACTTTCGTGAATCATGAAGCCATCGCCACGGGTCTCTACGCCGAGACTCAAGGGATCATCGCGAACAGGATCATCGATCCCGAGACGGGAGAACCGGTGTACATGTTCGTGGACGGCGAGGAATTCGCTACCCCGGACCCTCGCATCATCCCCTTCTGGGTGAGACTAATGTATTTTTGTGTGATGCTCGTAAGGCTACGTCTCGGCTTCGTTACAACGAACCTTACCCCTTTTAGTGCCACAGGAACTATACAGTATGGAAGGAAAGTGTTTCTGAGCCATTTTCGTGCGACCTTCACTTTGCATATTTGAGTTTGTTTCCAACATATTGTAATTTTGCCATAATTTTGCTTAATTCATGGTGTGCAGGTATACAGAGCCTACACCTAGATGAAGGTGTGTAGGAATACAGAGACGATAACCCGCGAAAGATCTTTCCGACATCTAATAGTAGAAGTAAGATTTCGCTCTTTTCGGCAACGTTTCACAGATGCTTTACAACTTTCGAACAATTGGTGGCAAGTCCTTGCTTCGGGTATACTCTCGCTTGCTTCTTGTAAGCATTGTAAGCAAGTACTTGCCTCGTGCATTGGGGCCTTACCTCTGACCCCGGCCTGTTTAGGCAGTTTATTTGGCCCGAAGCGATACCATCTTCTGCCCTCACCGAAATATCCAAGCATCGGTAACGAGTATTTAATGATATTGAGATGTTGGAAGAGTCACTCGTTGGCCAAGACCGCCCGAAGGAAGACGCAGACGTTTTAGAAATTGCCAATATGACTTCAGTTTCAACGAGGTGCAGCGTGTCTTTTTTACGGTATTTTAACCTTTTCAGTTTTGAAATACGCTAGATTACTCTTGATTAATACGCTTGAACTCCTTATCCTGTCCAGTCGTGGGGTCGTCATTGCCATTGCTGGGTTGCCAACCTGAACAATTTACAAATTGCTTAGTATTGGGGAATTTATTGTGGCAATGTGATGCATACATAGGGTATACAAAGATGTATCTAGGGAGGCCTTTGGTGCCGAGAGAGAGACAAGGGATTAGAGTTAGGTTTATGGGTAGGGTTAGGGATTACGTAGCATTATAACTGGCTCAGACTTAATAGCAACCAATTGATCAGCTAATTACAAATTCCTGAACAGGGTACCGTTCTGCAATATGAGAGAGGATATTGTTGAAAGCTTGGCGAGGAGTGCGTCCATACAAGTTGTGCCACAGGAATTCATCAAGGTGGGAAGGCAGCAGGGTCGATGAGAGAACCCCACGTCGACGCAGGTAACTTTCCATTGTTGTTCCTGGTACAGTAGATGGACTACGGACTTCAACGTGGAACTGTGAAATTTTCATGAGGGTCTTCCATGAATGGAAGAAAAACATTGGGAAAAACCTTGCTCACCATATCGGTGGTGGCTTTTATTTAACTAATGCATGGATAGGTAATGCGACCTTATTGAGGTGGAAATATAGCAATGATGGGGGAGTGGAACGTAGGAACTCGCTGGTGACCAGCCCTGTCTCTGGGGTAACGGTGGCACTGGCTCGTGACTAGCGCTATCGGGAAGGATGTAGAAATAGAAATTACCTGAAGGGATAGCATCTCTAACAACAAAAAAAGTATACAGGAAAAAATGAAAAAATCAGCCCTCGTTTTTTTCCATGATTTTTCCGGTACAACCTTTTCCAAGCAGTAGGATTGGCGAAACGTCACGTTCTTTACTCACTACCTTTTTCATCACCTGTAATTCGAGAACTGCCAGCGAGACAGAAGAATGCTTGCCTCATGCATTCCTGTAAAATCCTGAAATCGTACCGAATAGGGTGAGTCGCTTTCAGGCAGTCAAATTTCCTCATCCGTCCGAGAGGCGTCGCTTTGAGAATTTTGTGCGGGGCCCATGCCAGAACCCACCGATGGAGAAGCAGGGATTCGAAAGGAGGGATTTCTCGTGCGTCCATTCCCGAACGACACACCTGCATGTTCTTCACTTGTATATCGATATAGTATATCGATGAACAAAAAGAATTTGACGTGATTCTCGGCGTCGCGGAAGGGGAAGCTGGTGTGATTAAACGCGAACGAACGAAAAGACTTTTTCGATGTGATTACTCGACCTCATTGGGCGTGAAATATTTTCTCGTCTATTTGCCGAAGACACATTCCATCCACATAGGGTGACCATATTTGTTTCAAGGGAAAATCCGAGACATTTTCCCTCCGTTTACGGTTGACAATAGGCTGATGAGCTGCCTGCTACAAATGAGTGGCACTGAAAGGAAAAATCGCTGGATAGTTTTCCGAGCAGGGCAGTACCTCTAAACCAGGGCCTGTTCTAGAGAAAACGGCCTGTCCCGGTTTTACCGGGACGATCTGGTCACACTACACTAGCAGCATATAACATCTAATCAACGTTGTTTCAATGTTGTGTTACTTGGGTCGTCAAAGAAAAGAAATGGAGAGATATCTCCTTGAAATGTGAAGCGATAGTCAGCAATTAGAGGAGCAGTTCCATACAGTGGTTGTTTGGTTACTCTAATGTACTATCATTATTTTTATGTTCGCAGGATGACTTTTATTTTCTCCATCACCTATAATGTTCGACCAGATGTCCCTACAGCCTCAGCAAATGCCAAAATTATTTCTTTTTTTTTTAAGTCAATGAAGTGGTGTCCTCTGAATGCTAACCAGGGAGTGGGCAGCTGAATCTTGCGAATATGCATGAGCATTTTATTTGTTAGCCAACCGGAATGTGCAAAATATGAATGAGGCAAAAATTATGAAATTGCTGCGCAGAAGTTGTTGATGACAGAAACCGAAAATTCGTTCACAAATAAGGGCCCGTCTAGGAACCGGCATCTTACCCTTCTCTGGACGCGTCGCCTCCAGCGGAACCGTTGGGCCTCGTCTCCTCCTCCCCAGGAGATACACATCTGCCTCGGGGCTCCCTTCTGGTTCCATCCTAGCGATAAGAATCAGGGAATGGCCAACCGTCACCGAACCCCCTTACGCTTTTCCAGGAAGTAATCTATAATTTCACTGCGGCTGTCGATATACCCAACCGTCGCTCAGTGCGTCCGTCGGGTATCCACGACCGAGCACATACTTTTAACGGTAATACTTGAGACTAGGGGTCGGGAACCTACAGCTCGCGAGTCGAAAATTCACAGTAAAACAAAGTAAAACATGGAGCTGCAGTATTGGAATCAGTCAGACGTAGACATGGACAATGGGAAATTTGTAACAACTTTGACGCAGATAGCCCGCAAGGGGAAGGATATGATCATTAAAGATACCTGTCCGGACGTTAGCATCTCATTTAGATGCTCTTTCTTTTCTTTCATGATTCTGCAGTACGAGGGATGGTCGGAATGTAAGATGACAAGGCCTGTCGTTCTGAAATCGGGGAGCTGTGATCGATATTAGCATGATGAGTGCATTCGCAAGTTCAAGGGTTGCCACAAATTAGCGGACGATTTGGAGGGTTTGTTATTTTTATTGAGAAGACATACGGAAAACTTATTTACAACAAAACAGTCTCCCAACATTCAAGTTTTTTTCCGGTATAGGTAAATTTTCATAATTTTACTGCGAGTGGGATGACGATCGGACGAACAGTAATGGCGGAGTTGAGTGGAAGTGAACGTGCATTTTGCTGTTTCGCATATGAAGATACGCGTTCTGCTGTAGTTGTACAGCGTCGTTTTCGGACGGAGTTTGCGAAGAACCCTCCTAGCAGGTCGGCAATTGTCCGATGGTATTTCCAGTTTACCGAGATGTGGTGTGTTATCCATTGGAAACCTGGTCAAGGTCGACCGTCACTGCGAGAACAAATGGTGGAAACGGTGCGGGATGCTTTCACACGCAAATTGCCTATACCTAGTAGATTGGATGTGTGTAGTGTTACCAAAGGAGCCCACATTGAGCACCTGCGAGAACATTGAAAAAAAAAGTGGATATTGGGAGACTTTTTTGTAGTAAACAAGTTTTCCATATGTGTTCCAAAAAAGAATAACAAGCCCTCCAAATCGTCCGACTATTTGTGGTCACCCTGTAATTCATTGCATGATCACAAACTAACCTATCCTTTACCACTTATTTTCTGGACCATAACAACTCAAGACTCACCTTCGTTGCTCTGGCCAACTCATACTTTTATTTTTCATTCTACGCAATGTATTGGGTGGCGCAAAAGTCTGCATTTTTTATTAGCTTTACTTTCCTCACGTAATTAACGAAGGAAAGACTGGTCATACCCGCTGATTTGGCGGATGACATTTGTGAACTTGAAGAAAAAAAAACCTGAAATAGTTTTGGAATCATAATCTCTTATTCATCTGATTCTGTATCTCCTATTTTAATTCATGGAGGTTGACACTCTCCAACCATTAGAAACGGAAGGGAACTGTCAGGGACTAAAGGTACACTTAATGGAAAATATATTTGGAAATTAAGCCCAATAGGACAAGGGTCCTGAAAAGGCCTGAGAGTTATTCATACGATACCCCTACATTAACTGTCTCACCATACCAGAGTAGGCTGGCTTAACCTTAATTTTCATTCAAAGTCGTTATGAGAGATTTGCGTCCTTGTATTGAATACCTGGTGGCTTCAAGTGAGTCACTA
The DNA here is from genome assembly GCA_905338385.1 of Darwinula stevensoni. Lineage (NCBI taxonomy): Eukaryota > Metazoa > Arthropoda > Ostracoda > Podocopida > Darwinulidae > Darwinula > Darwinula stevensoni. The sequence goes on along the minus strand of CAJPEV010002231.1, from coordinate 32,004 downwards.
GACCTGCAAGCCTATTGAAAGTTCTGATCTGAGCAATTGGACACAGATTTGCAGGCGCTTGGGCTTGAGAAATTAATTCCAGCTTTGCATCTTGTGACATAGATCACGAACTGCGTTCTGGTAGGGAGGGTGGCCAAGTGCTGCGTTCCGATTGGCCAGCTTGGTAGTCTGGAGCTGCATTCTGTTTGGCCAGGGTGGCAGTCTGGAGCTGCGTTCTGATTGGCCAGGGTGGCAGTCTGGAGCTGCGTTCTGATTGGCCAGGGTGGCAGTCTGGAGCTGCGTTCTGATTGGCCAGGGTGGCAGTCTGGAGCTGCGTTCTGATTGGCCAGGGTGGCAGTCTGGAGCTGCGTTCTGATTGGCCAGGGTGGCAGTCCGGAGCTGCGTTCTGATTGGCCAGTGTGGTAGTCCGGAGCTGCGTTCTGATTGGCCAGTGTGGTAGTCCGGAGCTGCGTTCTGATTGGCCAGTGTGGTAGTCCGGAGCTGCGTTCTGATTGGCCAGTGTGGTAGTCCGGAGCTGCGTTCTGATTGGCCAGTGTGGTAGTCCGGAGCTGCGTTCTGATTGGCCAGTGTGGTAGTCCGGAGCTGCGTTCTGATTGGCCAGTGTGGTAGTCCGGAGCTGCGTTCTGATTGGCCAGTGTGGTAGTCCGGAGCTGCGTTCTGATTGGCCAGTGTGGTAGTCCGGAGCTGCGTTCTGATTGGCCAGTGTGGTAGTCCGGAGCTGCGTTCTGATTGGCCAGTGTGGTAGTCCGGAGCTGCGTTCTGATTGGCCAGTGTGGTAGTCCGGAGCTGCGTTCTGATTGGCCAGTGTGGTAGTCCGGAGCTGCGTTCTGATTGGCCAGTGTGGTAGTCCGGAGCTGCGTTCTGATTGGCCAGTGTGGTAGTCCGGAGCTGCGTTCTGATTGGCCAGTGTGGTAGTCCGGAGCTGCGTTCTGATTGGTCTGCAAGGTAGCCCATTGCTGCTTTCTGATTGGCCGGCGACGGTCTCTGTTGGTCCCCTAAACGCTTCTAAGGCTCTTCGCGTTACTAGTAGGTAGAAGAACGGAACACAAGTTGGGGTGTGTTCTTAGCAGCTACCTTGAGTTTCCCAGTATTCCTTGTTATTACTCCATTGCAAACTGAAAGAAACCTTGGTTAACCAACCGCTGTTTGCATCAAAATTGTCGCGTCCGGTAAACTTGAATATGCCCTGTGATTTTTTTTTATGGTAGTGGGGATGAGTATGATTGAAAACTGCCGGCCTTATTCTCATCTTCATTTTTTATGTGAGACCGATCCTGAAACTTTTGAAGCATTGAGTACTATGGACTCTAAGAATTGTACAGGAAGGTGGGCGGTAGACAACCATGTGGGACTTAGTAACACACTCTCAAAACAGACTCGTCTTATTTTTATTACTCATAATTTAGGTACTTACGTTATTCTTACGATCTAATGGATCCTTCGTTTACAACGAACAGGGACATTTTCATTTCATTTTTTTAAGGGTTTTTTTTTAGTATAGCCCGTCTATTCGAGTTCGTTTATCGAGCGTCAACTGTACTGGAATTTTTAAACATAATTCACCCACATCATCCATCATATTCCTGATCAAAAAATTTATTTGAGCCAATTGGTATATATAAGTCCTGAATTGAATGTGTCCTATTGGCCATTCTTGATATGAGATGAAATCAGTAATTTTCCCTCGCAACCTGTTCTAAACATCTCATGCTCAGTGGGAAGGAGTGGAATCTTCCTGAAATGTTCATATCTGACATTCGAATAGAGTATTATTTGAAGGGTCTAGGTTAGGAAATATAAGGTAGTTTGCTGGGATTTTTCTCTAATTTCTTAATAAAACACAATCTTGCCCACCTCTCAAAATGAGTTGGTAAGGTGAGGAGAGACTTGAATGTATGAAACGCTTGAAGGAAATAGGCCTTATATACCCTGGAAGCATCGCCTCTAGCCGGACCGTTGGGCCAAACCACCTCCTCCCCTAGAGATAGACATCTTACCTCCGGCCTTTTCCCGATCCCATTCTTGTGATAAGAATTGGAACTGTCAACCGTCACTCTTCCCCCTTACGTCCTTCCACGATGCAAATGCCACATTGATTTCCCACTGTCAGTCCCACTTCGGGTCATGCACGCAAAGGCGTGCATGACCCGAAGTAAGCAGGTAGCTAGACGAAAGGCTAAATGAACCAGGGTTAATCACGTAAAAGATGGTCTTTTCTTTTCACTTGCCAGGCCATTTGCCTTCTAGGTTAGGCTATCATGGCATCATTCGGGATGAAAACACGTGATCAATCAGGGCTAGAGGAAAATATACTGGCCGAAGAGAAAAGTCATATTGAGGCTGAAAATGAGAATATTTATGACGCTAAGGAGTTGTCGCACAATCATAGAGTTTTCAAATGTGCTTGTGATGTGCATGCACAAATACCAAGTGGCCTCATTTTTAGGAACCATGGTATGAAACGAAATCATTGTAAGGTGGAATGCATGGGAAACCTCTAATATGCCTCGAAACCATTATGGGAGACTTCGAAGGCGAATCAGTGCATTAAAATTGAATTAAAACGAAAATTTAGATGTTCGTTCATGGATGGTCTCGCCTTTGTCCAGAGGTGATGTGTCCCAGTTCCTCCGTTGAGTATCGCTTGCCTGGTCAATGCCGCGGTTGAACGGGAGTCGTCGGATTGTGACGGGTAAGTCTGTGGTCATGAGGAAAGATATGGTTGAAGACCGAGGGTCGCGTAGGGCCGAACTATCGGTGAGGACTATCTGGTTGTGTTTTCTTGTTACATTGACTTTGGGGGCCGTTTGCCCAGAGAGCGAGTCCCTGGGACCATGGGAGGGAGATAAAGCCAGGTTCATACCAATCGCAAAAGCATATTAGAGGGCAACATAGCACAAGTGCCTTAGTGCGGTCAAAACCTGGGCCCTGTGCGAAGAGTTGAGCTGGATTCAACATAGTGCACAAGGATCACAGTGCTCAGCCAATCTGAGCAATGTGTCGTGAAACTCATCGCGGTTTGCATGGAGGAACTCCTTATAATTGAAGTCCATTGGCCAGTGGTCTATGAACCGACCTAAACAAGAACCACTGGTACCTAAAAATGTCCCCTAGATGCAGGACCATTATGCTGTACTATCGCGTATCACCAGGCCTAACCTAGCCTGAAATGAAAACTTATTAGGGAGTGAGGACTTCTCGAGCCTTCGTCTTTGACGATCTTATCTCTGCCTCCGAACGTGACATGCCACGGTTGAAAGGGTCGATGTCAAAAGCAGGGCATCGACATCCATAATGGGGAATAAGAAGCTTTTATTAAGCAGAGTATACTTGGACTTCACCCAGTCCTCTGCCTAGAGGTCTGGGTGATGATGACAGGAACCACATTGCGCGACGTCAGTGTGAACAAGAATCTGTAGTTGCTATGCTCTTTTGTCAGTAATGTCATGTTATGCTATGCGGTTGGTGTGAACCTAGCTTAAGGCAGGAGCGTGACATGAAGTAGAAGAAGGTATGGTGGGATAAGGAAAGAAGCGTACGTTGTTGTACGACAGTTTGGTTTAGCCGAGGTGGCTAGCAAATGATTAGAGGAAAGAAATGGTACTACACTTTATGAAGATGATTAGGAACACCATGACCATTTTGGCAACTGAATGGGGTGGACCGGATGTCTAGGCGTTTCATACCCAGAACGCATTGCCCTCAGCCAAACGGTTGGGCCTAATCTCCCCTTTCCTTCACCTCCTCCCCTGGAGATAGACATCTGCCTTCGGAGTCGGGGAACTGCCAACCGTCACCCAACCCCCTTACCTGTTTCCACGATGCGATGCAAACGCTACATTTATTTAGACTTTTCACTGAGGCTGCCGAGTATCCACGACGGAGTAGATTAAGGTCGTGCCTAGTGAGCATCAGGTTACTGCTGGTAGTCTGCTTTCTCGCTCGATGTCGCCAGTGTCTTCAATATTATATTTCGAAGTGGGTGGGGTGGTTGACGGACTCGCTGGACTCGGGCTGCGATCCATGGCGTCAACAGGTAGCAAGCCTGTCTTGAGTGAATCGAGAATCTAACAGTACATATTGAACATGAGCATTGGCGTCGCATGGGGCTAAGTACTCCTGTAGCCCATCCGTTTGAGCTGGCGTCGTACCAACCATCAGGACGTAGCCAGCTCGTGCTGGGACGTGACGTCTTCGGTACACCGTCGTCTCATAGTTTCGTCGAATCCACTGGCCGAGTGTCTTGTCGTCGGCGGCGGTGATTTTGCGGGGTCGGCCACTGGCGTCTGTTCTCCACCGCGCCTCGTTCTTTGATATTGGCAATATTGTACTCGACAGCCCGAACGAGGATCTTCGTCACACGAGTAATCGTAAGTAGGCGATCGATGGCCATTGTTCCACAAGTGTTTATCGCTTCATTTTCGGCGAAGTAGAATTTCGTTGTCGAGGCATTTCCTCCCAACTCGAGAATGTTTACGACGATTTCCGGTTGTTTTTTCCAGCTATATACAGGGTGGCTCAGAGAAACGGGAAAATTTGAAAATTGTTTTGTCAGCCATGGGAGGTTGGTAGCGCTGAATGACATATGAAACCCACCTTATGACATCTTGCCGTTTAGCTATCATGGATCAGTGGAGTGGTGCACAATGTGCGTTTGCGGTCAGCATTTTACAAGAACCATGACAGTGTGGAGGCTGCGCGTAGAGAGTTTCGACGTCACTTCAATTTAGGACGTCATGATCGTGTTACGTCAGCACATGCAATTAACACATGGGTACGGAATTTTGAGGAAACAGGTTCGGCTCTGAAAAAGAAACCTGCAGGTTGTGTGCGAACCGCTCGTACGCCAGACAATATCGAGGCTGTTCAAGCTGCTGTCATAAGAAGCCCACAACGTGCATGAAAACAGGTCATGTATTTTCATGGGTTGGGCATTCCTTATATGCCCCTGAAAGAATGAAAATTAAAACGCAGTCTGGGGAAAATGTTCCATGGCCGACAAAAAAAATCTACATTATTTGAAACCACAGACGCCCAAGCAGTGTAATACTGGCAGTCTTCAATGTCAACGCTAGCCACCATCAATATTTCTTGACCCCCAATACAAGTAGTTGATATTATAATACTCTTTCCGTCCCACGAGGTTTCATCCTAATTTCCTGGGAATGTGCAGGTTGTGAGGGGATTCTTCCACCTAAATGAAATCTGCTCCCTCTGCTACTTCCAGCAGTTCGTGTTCCACAACGTACCAGTAACTGAAAATTGATTGATTTTGATAATAGTGTCGAGAATGTTAGTTTGTCCAAGGTTTAAATTATCATTTTCTTTATGGTCGACAGGCCAATGTGCGTGACATCCTTGAAGGGTCCTGTGACATCATTTTCGTCCAGCTTCTTTATATCTGTAAGGAGTGTGAAAAAGGGTGCTGTCATTGTCATCAGTCCACATTGTTTCATGTTCCTCAAATCGAGTATATTTGCATAGTAGGTTATCCAAGGATATGCAAGCATGGCCTCTATTGTAACCATAACATGCCGAGAACATTTTTTACGAAAATGTACGGAAGCGCAAAATCAGTTGAATTCAATGCAGAGAACGGAAGAGACACCGAGCATTTGAGTTGCCATTAGGTATGAAAGTGAGGGGGAAATGGGGTGATGATCCAAATTTTGGAGCAGGCATGCACTAAATGAGGGAGTACGGAATCATGAGCCCTAGTCCATGCTGAAGCCTGATATTGATTGTTGCAGTCAGTCCTTCCTGATTCGGCCAGCAAGGAGGAGAGAAATCGCGCCATCACCTGGGTCGAGTAGGTCGGCCTGTCCATCGTGATGGAAATTTCTCGGCAGAGGGACGATCGTCGGCACGACTTCCGCTGCTCGGATCGGCTGAGCGGCAGTGAGCCTTCGTGCGTCTCGGTCGCGATCCTCGAAGAACGCCCGGGTTTCTATCCGCCGTCGGTCGTTTTCGTTCTTCGGATCGGAACCTCGACGGGAAATACGGGAGGCAACGACGAAGTACGACGAGTATTTGAGGCCGCCGCATGAAAGCGGAAGGACAAACGCTGCTATGTGGAATGCAGCGAAGGGAAGGGAGGAAGGGGGCGATTTGAGCCGGGAAAGGAGTAGCCCCAAAAGGGTGACGGTTGGGAATTCCCCGATTCTTATCGCTATAATGGAATCGAAGGCAGATGTCTTATCTGCAGGGGAGGAGGGAAGGGGGTGGTTAGGCCCAACGGGCAGAATGTAGACGGGTTTCCTGGGCACATAAGGCCTCTGGGACGCTTCGACTCATTCAGTGCTGGTCTCTAGGGTTGGCGCATCTGCTTTCGCGTCACGTGAGTCCCCTCAGCTCATCATATGGGTGGTGGCTTTTATTCGACTAATGCATGGATAGGTAATGCGATCTTATTGAGGTGGAAATACTGTATATACCAAGGATGAGGGAGTGGAATGTAGGAACTGGATGGTGACCAGCGCTGTCTCTGGGTAACGGTGGCACTGGCTCGCGACTAGCGCTATCGGGAAAGATGTAGAAATAGAAAATATCATTTTTGCAAAACAAAATGGAAATGGAAAAGAAATTGGCCTATGCAGATGATTTCTTCCAATTTTATCGTGACTTGCTTTCATTTTACCACATGAAGAAATTATTAGCGATGATATAGGTCAGTTGGGCACAACCTTTTCCCCTAGAGGGCCAAATTGTGATTTCCGCTTATATTTGAAGGGTTAAAGGGCCGCACGCCCTCGAACATGAGCCGAAATAGGCCGCATATAAATATGGATCTTTAGAGACCGGAGGCATCCAGGGGCCGCAAGAAAGGTCTCCACGGGCCGCATGCGGCACGTGGCCCGCAGGTTGTGCATCACTGATATAGATGTTCCTTTTCCCGCCGAGTATCCTCTTTTGAAATCGTACCGAATAGGGTGAGTCGCTTTCAGGCAGTCAAATTTCTTCATCCGTCCGTGAGGCGTCACTTTGAGAATTTTGTGCGGGGCCCATGCCAGAACCCACCGATCGAGAAGCAGTGATTCGAAAGGAGGGATTTCTCGTGCGTCCATTCCCTAACGACACACCTGCACGTTCTTCACTTTGAGTATGTCGATGAAAAAAGCTGAAGCTGACGTGATTCGAGGCGAACGAACGAAAAGACGTTATGTTTGTTGGAAGAGAAAATCCAAGACATTTTCCCTCCGTTTACTTAATGGGAATATTTGGAAATTAAGCCCGATAGGACAAGGGTCCTGATTAGAAAAGGCCTGAGAATTATTCATACGATACCCCTACATTTCCTATCTCACCATACAAGAACTTAATTCAGGCCTGCCTTAAACGTAATTTTGATTCAAAGTTACCATGAGAAATTTGCGTCCTTGCTGTATTAAAGGAGCCTGGAGCTGCGTTCTGATTGGCCAGGATGGTAGTCTGCAGCTGCGTTCTGATTGGCCAGGATGGTAGTCTGAAGCTGCGTTCTGATTGGTAGGCAGGGTGGCCAAGAGCTGCGTTCTTATTGGTGGGGATGGTGGCCAAGTGCTGCGTTCTGATTGGCCAGGGTGGCAGTCTGGAGCTGCGTTCTGATTGGCCAGGGTGGCAGTCTGGAGCTGCGTTCTGATTAGCCAGGATCATAGTCTGGATCTGCGTTCTGATTGGCTAGGATGGCAGTCTGGAGCTGCGTTGCGTTCTGATTGGCCAGTTGGGATTCCTGCTAGAGTCATTCCTGCGAGAAACCGCGAGAGAAATATCGGTTCCGCTAAGAATTATATTCGAATCTAGCAATCCTCTAGTGCTTGACGCGGCATCTATTGCAAATGTTGGAAGTACTACTTTGCCGAGGCGCCACTGGAAAGTATGGAGCCCATGTTAACGGGGGTTAATGTCATTCTGGAAACACCGTACATATGATTTCGGTGTCGTTGCGTCGCCCAGTGTGGGGCGTGTCTTCATTTTCCTGGTTTGACGATACCCCGACACTTCTCAACGGCTTTTTCCCTCAGGATTTGGCGGGGGAAGGATGGAAGCGTGGAGCAAAGCCAATTTGCAAGGCTGTTAGCTTGATACTGTCTTCTGGAAATGAGCCTGCACGGTTCCTAGGGATTCGGTAAGGAAGTGCGAAAGGCGAAGGATTCGGTGGTAGCTGACGCGACTTCTCTGTTGTTAAGACAGATCTACTGCTTATTGTCTTAAAACAAGGTGTCGGGTCGGTCGCCAAAATCTGCATGTGAACGGCAGGACAAATGAACCCAACGGATGACCCTGCAGCATATGGCAACCAAAAGCCAACGCAAAAAGAAGGTACTCGCCGCAACCAGCACTTCGACACTGCAGACAATCCATCCATGCTATTGGGGTGATGCATAAATTCCTAGTGTTTTTTCCTTCTTCAAAAAGTGTATTTTACAACAAGGCGGAACATCGATCGATAATATTATCTTCGTTATCATCGAACACAGTCGTCCATCTTTTTGTCAGTTGATCGATCCCGCTCTCGTAGAAGTGTGGGAATTTTGAGGCGGAAAAAGCGGTGAGGACAGGAGTGCATCGTGGTCTTCCTAGCGATTCTCGGTCGGATAAATTTGAAGAGAGCGGAAGAAATGGTCGTCGGATGGCGCAAGGTCCGGCGAGTATGGTGGATGCGAGAGAACTTCCCGTCTTGGCTCTCGGATTTAAAAAAAAAAGCTTCATATGCTTTTTTTTTATAATGCCGAACGATGCTTCATCAGACAGTGCTTTAACCAAAGTTTAGCCCTCGTCTGACAGCATCGAACTCGACAGGAAACTCAGCTGAACACACGCGACATTGGACTGGCGAACGAACGCGCAAAGTCGAACCTTCCGTCCTTTTTGCGTGGCGGAACTGCGAAGGGATACTGCCCAGCCGCAGCGAAAGTCTGGAGTTTCCAGCACGTCGTAGAAACACGTAAGGGGATTTGGTGACCGTTGGAAATTCTTCGATTCTTATCGCTCTGCTGGGATCGGAAGAACGCCTGGAGTCAGATGTCTATCGGGAGGGGAAGGGGTGATGAGGCTGGAGGCGATGCTTTCAGGGTATATAAGGCCTACGTACTCCTTCGTCCCTTTCCGCAGGACTGGGTTTGTGCTGCATTCGTCGAGGGTTTTCCTTCAACCTGTGCGGCGACCTCTACAGATATTACCACGACTTCATCGTGGATCATCTCTCGTGATGATCCGTCGGATTCGTGCCGGAAGACGCCGATTATCATCTCCAGGTTCGTCTTTCGATGGTGCGTGGGTCATGTTTGGGGAGTTTTGAAGGAAAAAATACTCTTGTTCAGAATTACACCGAGTGAGTAAATAAAATTAACTGTCAATAGTTTGGATGAGGCACAAAAACATTTATTGGATGCGTTGCATCGACAAGAAACTCAGTTTCTTGAACTGATTCCATAGAATTGCGATAGCTTATGAAAGTGAGGGGGATAAGGAAGTTTAGATGATCCAAAATTTGGAGCAGGCAGGCACTAAATGAAGGCGTACGGAATCATGAGATGGAACCTAAACTTTACATGAGTTTTTCTTTGTTAATTTTAGTAACACTTTCCCATTTTCACAATATTGAAATAAAACTTATTCGAGCATATGCTTGAGCATATCCTTCCTGATTCGACCTGCAACGGGGAGAGAAATCGCGCCATCACCTGGGTCGAATAGGTCGGCCCGTCCATCGTGATGGAAATGCCTCGACAGAGTGACGATCGTCGGCACGACATTCGCTGCTCGGGTCGGCTAGAGGGGCAGTGAGCGTTCGCGCGTCTCGGTCGCGATCCGCGAAGAACGCCCAGGTTTCTTCCAGCCGTCTGTCGTTTTCGTTCTTCGAATCGGAACCTTGACGGTAAATACGGGACGCAACGACAAGTATTTGAGGCTGCCGCATGAAAGCGGAAGGACAAACGCTGTTACGTGCAATGCAGGGAAGGGAGGAAGGGGAGAAATTTGAGCCGGGAAAGGAGTTGCCCCGAAAGGGTGACGGTTGGGAATTCCCAGATTCTTATCGTTAGAATGGAATCGGAGGCAGAATCTGCAGGGGAGGAGGGTGGTTAGGCCCAACGGGCCTAACCAGGAAGCCCCGCCTACAGGATGTAGGCGGGGCTTCCTGGGTACATAAGGCCTCTGGGAATCTTCTCAAGTTCATTAACTCCTAGTCTCTAGGTTTAGCACATCTATTTTGCTTCAGGTGAGTCCTCTCTATTGCTAATTGATCTAGAGGTTTCTTCACTACTCCAAGCTCTCCAGAGTACATTCATTTAAACGCCCTTCTTCCCAAGCGTTTCTTACAACTTCGTCTACCGCTCACGGAGATCAATTTTGAGTCCTTTCGCCAAGCCTATGCCGAAAGTGATAGCGTTGTAGGCAACGAGTTTTAGGCTAAGGTAACAGGCTCCGGTCAGAGCGGCGGGTCGAAGGGGTAAAATGCCCGGTACGCAGTGTTAAGAAGGATGAATCGCAGAAAGCTATGGGTGAAGCAAATGACCAAGGAAATTGTTGAATTTACCCCCGAAATTCTTCCACAGTCACATATTTATTTTTAATGAAGTGGATGAGACATGTTTGGTTTTGACTCTGACCAAACCCCAGTTAGAGCTTTTCCAACTCGGTTGAAAATAGTGAGAACTCCTCACATGTTTAATAAACGTGTGGAGCTATTTGTATTCTCGAAAAAATTACAAGCCCTCCAAATCGTCCACTGATTTGTGGCCACCCTGTATTTCATTGCATGATCACAAGCTAATCTATCATTCACTTCTTACTTTCTGGACTGTAACTCAAGACTTGCGTAGGATGAAAAAGTATAAGTGAGTCAGTCAAAATGACCAGAAATTTGCGTCCTTATTGTAATGAAGAAGCAATACTTAGTGGCTTTGAGTGAGTCAATATCCCTGCAGTACAGTGCCATCCCAAATTAAAAGTTCTGATTTATTAGTAATATCCAGGCGCTTGGGCTTGGCAATTCCAGCTTTGCGGATTGTGACGTAGGTCAGGAGCTGCGTTCCGATTGGCCGGGATGGTAGCTCTAGGGCTTCTCCTCACCATCCTCCAATTCAACTCCTTGTCCGACTCACTCACTTGACAAACCCGACCCCCGCGCGACCCTTTCATTGCGTTATGCCGGACATGCGCATTATCTTTTACGGTGATTTCATCATCCTTATAAAAGTATAAAGGAGCCAACCCATGGCGCAAGATTCAGGCGATGGCCCGAGCCATCGACGTCACGTGGGATGAAATGCGCTGGCGAGGATCGAACGGGCGTAGGGAGACTCGATGCGCGATCATTGTACAGGGTGGGCACAAAGTCACTACACTTGCCTTTAACGTAGTGTACTTATGTATAGCTGACCTATGGATCCAGAACGTCTGTGTGGGTTCCTCCATGTTCGTAGCATAGCCTTATGCTATGGATCACATCTCAAAGACGCAAAGAAGAGCACCCTTTTCAAACTTCCGTGATACCCGTTTTCGTTTCCTTCATACAACCGGACACAGCTATGTGTAAAGGGACTTTGTGCCCACCCTGTACGTTGGCAGGGTAGTTGGGCGGAGTGACGACTTTCGTGTTGCTAGTCGTTCGCGGTCGATCCGTCGAAATGGGGTCGTTGTTGGCCATCACTCCGAACAGTTCGTTTGATTGCAGTAGCAGGACGCAAGTTTTCAAACGGAATTCCTTTTGCTCCATGGTTCCTCGATGCGTTATTAGCTCGTTCACCATGGAACGCTTCTTATTTGCACGGTATCGATGCCGAATTGAGTAGTAATCGCGCTCATTTGGTGCCTCCATCATGAGCACTTCCGGCACGTCGATGAGGAAGTTTCGATTGTCAAGTGAGCGAAAAGCTTCTTAGTATCATTGTGAAGTTCGACCTTGGTGATGCTGATGTCGATCGTCAGGTCATACCGGTAGAGTCTCTCTCGATCATTCTTCCTCCATCACATAATGTATGGAATATTTTGACCCGTCTACCAACCGCTCTGACCTAAAGCCTAAGTAACATTAGCCTGAATTCTACCAGGCAGCGACCTTATCGGCTATAGGCTAGGCTAAATGACTCGAGATAGTGCTCACTAACTGAGAGCTCCGTCCTTGTACGCTAAACATTTAACACACTGTCGATCCCGCATCTTTTCACCTAGGCTATAATCGAAAATGCCATAACCCTGTAGCCTTCGCGCGTTGGACGAAGGTAGGAGAGGCTGAGGGCTGAATACATGAAACATCCATGGTAGTGGAAGCGTAAAAATTGGGGCCGTTGTAGTGCATCTGCGGAACCTTTCGATCATAAAAGGGCCTCTGTAACGACACACATATGATCGTTCGACCCGAACATGAATGTTGTACAAGTTGAGGTGATGGGTGCGCCGAGTGGCAGCGTTCACTTTCTGCTTAGAGTGTTTCTACTGGGCACGTAAGCGTACCGTTCGATCTTTGTCGACGGTATGGTTATAAGCAAGTCTCGGCAACAGGCATTCGATCAATTCTGACTAAGCAAGGCAAATTGATGCTGGCATTGTTACTGGCAATGTGGTTTCTGATGAAGTACGTAGTTGATTGTCGAATGAATTTGTCCAGAAAATTTTAGTACATTATGAAATAAGTTTTCCGTTCCTTTCCTGCGTTTGTCGATATTTTATGCGAGATTATGAGGGAACCATCGGCGGGTGACCCTTTTCAGACCAAGTTATGTCTGAATGGAATTCCATATGTAAACATTGTTCTCTTCAATCACCTTCCGTGCGATGGTTCCATTTTTGTCTGTCACTGCAGTTCACGGCCGACCACCCTTCTCCTCCAAAGGCCTGTTGCAGGCGTTCTATATTCTCCTTCGGGTCGAGTCCACTTGTGAGGTAGTAGAAAGTCATTGCTCAGATATGTTTACGTGAAAAACCCTTCTTGGATTTAAAGAACCCCTGAACACGACAAGTTAGAGAAAAAAAAATTGCTTCAGGGCTACGCTGAATTCTGAAGTGATTGCCTAGGCTTTTGCTGATTGGCCTGTTTGGAGAATAATTCTCAGCCTGAGTGGAGGCCGAAGAATGATCCCCGTATATGTTCCAACATGAACTATATACCAAAATTTGACGGTGGGAACAGCCGTTACGAATAAAGTTTTGGTCCCTGAGTAGAAGGCCGCAGTAAGCTAGCAAATCCAAGACATTCCTTGCCGTTATTAAATAGTGGCCATTTAGTTAACGTTAAAATTGACAGGAAGGAGAGAAGAGCGTTATGCATACCCATTCCTGGAGTCCCATACACTGGATGCATCGCCTCCAGCCGTTCCGTTGGGCCCAACCAATCTCTCCCTTCTTCCACTTGAGATAGACATCTGCCTCTGAACTTTCTTCGAATTCCATCCAAGCGATAAGGATCGGCCAACCGTCACCGAACCCTCTTATGTTTGAACCTAACACAAATGCTTTTTCATTGTGGCTGTCGAAGGACGCTGAAGCGACAGTCGGGTATACCCAAGTACCCACTGCTCATTTATGTACCCATTTCTGGAAATTTGTATCTGACAATTCATGTGTCAATAAACAGAATGATGCTTTCATTTACTGTAAGAAAATTAGACAGGCTTGACGAAACCATTTCACTTCTAATAATTGCAGCTACCGGTTTTGTGCAGCTTCAATTTTCGGTACTCTACCCTCCATTGTGCATGTAGAAAATTGGATATAAATTTTCTTTCCATGAATCATGACGACCGGCACTGACCACTGTGGTAGAGAAGGTATATCTAGAGGCTGCAAGGCCCACCGACCGCCTTATTGCTTTGACCATGGAACGCATTTAGCTGGCGTTTAGCGTTGTAGCTCCTTCCATGAGGGCTTCTGGAGTTGAGGATGTCAAACAAACAATCTTCGGGACTAAAATAATTACTATATCATAGAACTTCATATCATGACAAGGTAGCAAGCTTTCATCATCTTTATGTGAATAAGCATTATATGCACATAACTAGCTGGTGGATGCTTTTAAGTTGGACATAATCTCTCTGATGTCGGGGCAGAAAACTAGAAAACTTAAAAGGTCCCTTCACATTATAAGGTGTTTATCTTCCATGATGCATCGAGGTCCACAATCATAATTCAAGATTCTTTTGCTGCAGGGAGGGAATTAACGTCTAATTCAGTGCCAAGGTTGACATGACCAATGAACTTTTCCTTTTTGAACCTTTCACTGCACTTGTTTCCTGATGGCTATTTCATCAATGACCAAACTGCTTACATAGCTTTGAATGCTTCACCTGAACATATAATTGCATGAAACACACGTTAGCATAACAAATGAAGCAGATAGAACAGAAACCAACTTACCAGTGGAACCAGGGGCTCCATCAACATGCTGGTTCCATCCTCTGAGAGTGCGCGGGTGGAGCAGGGAGAACCCAAAGGTCTTCCTCACACACTCATGTTTCTCATATCAAATTAAGTGTGGGCGTAAAGGCGCGAAGAGTTGGTGAATTAGTGTCTTTTTTGTTTCCGAGCTGCCTCTTTAGTAACTCCAGGGTGCTCCCAGTTAGATTCCAGCACGCCCAGGATATTCTCCCTCAAGCGCTATTCATCTCGCAAACGTTCAATCTCAACTTTCAGGGACTTGGACTTTAACACGTTGGCGACAATGCGTCCTGATGCCAGGACGCAGATTTTTTGCCACGTGGGACAATGCGTCCTGATGGCAGGATGCAGGTTCCAAAAAAAATTCCGAAGAATTCAACTTTTAAAAAAACTCGGAAAAAACTTTTCTGGGACCATGCGTCCTGATGGCAGGACGCATTTTTGACAAAAAAAAAAATGCGCGT
>CAJPEV010002231.1:0-17121 GCA_905338385.1 Darwinula stevensoni | reverse complement strand
AAAAAAAAATGCGCGTGGTCCCACGCGGCGGACAAGCAAAAATAGGCTGGTCGTCAACGTGTTAAAGCTGAAGCTTACGTGGACTGACATTAATGTGGTAATTGTGATCATGGATCACAATTACCACATTAATGGTCAGGATCTTCTGTGATGTGAATACGTTTCTTCACTTCGCTGGAATGGTAGGAGTTTTTCCGAAGAATACAACACTGTTGCTATTTAGGTTCTCAGATGAGCCCATATTCTACAAATATGTATTTACAAATTCCAAATCATGGTTAACATTCAGGTGTTGGAAGTCCTGGTGCTTAATAATGTCATAGCAAACTGCCCAGCAGTCGCTCCGGGAAAAAACTCAAATGCGTATGAGATGCAGCAGCGTCTTTGCATTTCTCTCCTTCACCGGCACTAGTAAGTAACATCCTGTTCCACCCCACCGAAAACCCACTGCCCCTCAACTTGTTGATCACGATGGCATTTTCTCCGGCCGAACTTGCTTTCATCTAACTCCACTGTCTTCCCCTCTCCACCGATGGTATCGCCTTTCCAGATGCATTCCTCGATGCACACTTGCCATGTACGAAGAAACGGTTGAGTGACGGGTACAAAGATTTTCGTCCCATCCACGTTCAGGAAAACTATACTTTTCTACCAAACGATGCCCAGCCCACGATCCAGAGATAAGCAGTATACAGAATTTCGTGAAGTCTAAGGTTTGACCCTTGGAGGAAAGCATGGGAGGAAACCATGGGAGTCCCACACTTTTTTTTATGAAGCCATCCATGCTTCATGAGTTGATCGACTATCACTGGAGCTGTAGCATCAAAAGTGGATTGTCTGTTTTTCTGAGAATCCATTTGCTTATGTCAGACATGTGCCACAGAGAGGCGTAATGCTTTGTCTTGAGAGATTTGAGACATGAACCACGACGCAGTTAAATTGAGTCAGATATCTTACCTCCAATTCCTTTCATAACAACACTTGAGCACCTTTAATCTTTCAGCCCGAAATTGAACGCATATAATCATGGCTCAACTTTGATCATCTTTATCTAATTGATTGACGCTTAATCTAACCATGTTCTACACATGATAAGAGGCTGAAACTTGGTACACGAATAGCCGTTAAAAAAGCCCACTTCAGGGGTACGAGCCCTAGGGGCACATTCGGGGGAAGCCTCATTTTGTTAGCCTAGGTCTAAAACCACAGACGGACGCTTTGAGTAGGCTTGACAGTGGCATGAGCCCTTCTTTAAAGTAACGGAAGGAACGTGAATAGCTGCTAGTTTGCCGGCTCCAGAAAAGGCCAGCTTTGAATGTTTGACTATGGGGGTACATGTCATAGAGAGTATAACTATAATAGATGCGACACTCCGAGGGGTAGAGGGAGGCGAAGTATTACGGAGACATCTGGGGGGCCTGTCATCGACACTTCCATGAGGTATGCTTCGTGGTAGCGGAATTCGAGAATCGACTCGTTCGGGGATTCGACCGGAAGGGATCCCTCGACATAGCACGCGAGTCGGCTGCTCGGCTATGGAGAAGTTGTGCGCACGCTAGGTGGAGGGTCGACAGTGACATTCTGACCATGTCATTGACTTGAATACGAGCGGAGTGTCGCATCGCTTCAACTTTTAGGTCTCTACATTTCTTAGTTTGCCTTGAGGTATGAAATTCTCTTGCATGGAAACTTTCTTACTTTATTCCTCATTCCTTTGTTTAAATTTTCGCTTGGAACCTAACGCAAGCCCGACTGGCATCCTCCAATTAACGCTGTCAGTGGAGCCAAGTGTCCTTGTTGTAGCTGGCCGTAGGATGAATGGCATATTTGGTGCCCCCATGAGAAGTTAAAAATTACTCAGTCCCGCTGCCCTCAAACTTAACAAGTTTTAGGGATGTGAAGCTTTGGGTAGATAGCTTAGAGATTTTACGTCCCAGGTCCTACGCATGAGAAAAGGTATCGTAAGAATTGCGGGGTATAGTTAGTGAATATATTCAGTAAGTTATGTGTCTGTACTTCAACACATATTGTAGTGTATCATGTTGCCTTGCGTATATGATGGTATGTTGCCTAAGCCTTTGGCGGCTGTGAAAATGATGTAATAAATTGACATTGTTGGAGCGCTTGCGCATTCTCGGGATCTCGTGGCTTTTCGCCCCCGTAATATAGGAAATAGCCATGGGAAATATACGAAACCAACTTGATTCAGACATATTGTGTTGGAAAGGAAGACTCTCCTTCATGCATGCGATGAGCTGAGGGTGAGCATTTTCCCTCAAGGCATTCATGCCAAAGAGAGGAAGGAGAAAGATGGAATGTAGGAACCGTGCGAGATAAAGTGAGTAGGTCAGATTCATCGAAGATGAATGTATGTACAGTGAAACCTCTGATTGCTTATACTGCCATACCTTTTTACATCTTGTACCTTATATAGCAAGGTTTGGTTCAAAGCATAGAGCTAAGGCAGGTTTTACTGTATAGGCAACGCGTTTCCTGCATCGAGAAGGCATTTCCCACACCCCCATACAGTACTTCTTCAGTATGGAATTTGCAACATTGTAGGTCTCTGCCCCGTAAACAGACATGTTCATCTCACATGATGGAGAGCAAGATCGCGCAAATAGCGACGAAGAACTTCCGAATTTTTCATCTGCATCCACGAGAGCTGAAAAGAAGTTAATTCTTGCATAACGGATGAAGTTGGCGAAGCCGCCGCGAAGATTCGTACCTAATCGAACTTGCATTACAAGTGTCACATAAAATGAGCTTCCCAAGAAAGAAAAGTATTTTCAAGTTAGAGACTCGTGAATTCTCTCTTTGAAGAATTATTTTCATACGCAGTTGATGGGATTTCTGATAAATCAGTATATGCGACCGATCAGGACATTTCAGCAGTTTGTATTCGAAAAACTGCTATTCTCGATTGATATGCTTTCTGTGCCATGAAACTTACCCCGGCAGATCACCTCGCTTTTGTCAATACACATGCATAGATGAGGTTGACCCTGCAAGAAGCACTCCATGGGGTTTGTGGCGGACAGGAAGAATCCTTTTGGGGTGTTACACACAGGTACACCTGTCGGAGAGGCAATGTATATTGGGTTAAAAAAAAGTTAAAAAAAATTTTAAAATCTCTTATAAAATAAGAACAATTCTTTAAAGCTCATTTGAACAATAAGTCGAACTTTTTTTTTAATATAATAACTTTTTTCAGTCATTATGACTCGGCCAGGCCTTTTGGACTTTGAGTAGGTGTGAAAAACATGGTGTGTTGTACATGTTCTTGTTCAGCGGATATCTCCGATCCATTCGTTCTGTTTTGGGATGAGGTACTGCTACTGCTGGAAACAGGTGCAACATCTTGACTCGATGAGCAATGACCTTTGAGCTCGCGACCTCGGACTCCTGGGTACAAGTAAAATTGTGAGTTTGGTTTGATTTTAGAGGTCTCCCTCTAAAGATCTATGAAAGTTTAATTAAGGATGGGAGCTTTAGTTAGGGTGGTTGGGGAGATGAGGTAGGGACTGTAAGTTTTTGCGGTTAGGGTGGGAATGGCATCATCCTGCGTTATTTGGATAATCTCAGTGATGTGTTGCCGAGAGGATGTGTAATGCAGGCGTAGCCTGTAGAAGGAGTTGGATGGCATGAGAGGACGAAAGAAAGCCAGGGGGACGGCCGGGAATTGAACCCGGGCCTCCTGATTTCCGGTCAGGTGTGCTACCCTGGAGAGGTGCGATTGAATGTCCCAAACCCGGGACTTTCAATCGCACCTCTCAATGCCGTAATACTACATTCCTCCCCTTCAGTAACAAGTCTGTGAATTACAAGTACAACCCCAGAGGTTTGACTTCACCGAAGTATCCGAAAACAACACTTTATATATACGTGGCCCATGGCTCAACGTATTATTCCAATATTCATTAACCAATTAACCATTTACTCAACACCCTCACTACTATTCCTAACAGCGGGTCAATACCCTTACTCATTACGTCCTACGGGTTCCTTTACTCCTGACACCAATGTAATGCAATTCAGACAGGGTGGATCAGCAAGAGACGACACACCCCCGGCTCTGGTTGCTTTCTTGCCGTCGCATAAATGTTCAGATGTCATGTGAGGCAGGGAAGAACCTTCACTCGGAGTACTTAGAATGCTCATCAATGTCCCATGCATGATAAAAATCATTCCTCCGGTGAAAAGTAGGCACGGTATAAAACTTGTCCTTAAAACCTCTGACTAGCTGGCTTACTCCTTTTGAACAACACTGAATGCTGGTCCTGTCGTCTGCTCCTCAGGCACAGGACACTACATACCCCCTTCCTTTCACAAGCTTTAGTCCTCAAAAGCACAATAACCCATTTCCCCACGAGTGAAGAAAACTTATGAAGATTAGTCTTCACAAAATTGAGTGGCCGTACGTCGGTACGCATTCTGTTCAAAAAAGACAACTTGGTCTCCGAACCATAATTGGTATCGGGACACAAAGACAGAAGAGTAAACGCGACGGCGTGACTGTCAGGGTTGGGAGACTCACCCCTGGGGTAAGTCTCGCCCTGGCTCTTCAGAAAGATCCCGATTATCCAAATCGTTCTCCCCGCAATGCACAGTGACATGCGAGGGGATTAAGTTGTCTCGCTGCAAATGGTCCAGGAGGGACTTGGCCGTTGCATGGCCAAGTCAGTGTGTGGCATGGCAGTGTGAAATATAATATTATTATAATATTTGCCAATTCCGTGGCCTCCGCATTCGTCGGACATCACTCCACTTGATCTCTTTTTTTGGGGGGTATGTCATCGTGTAACTCACACTCCTAGCAAAAATCGCCGAACTACGAACCAGGACAAACGGACGCCATCGCCAGTGTGACTGTGGATATGTTGCAGCGAACGTGGACTGAAACTGAAAATCGGTTAAATGTGCTGAGAGCCGCTAACGGTGACTACTGACAAAAAAAAACTGAGTTACATGATGGTGCAATTTTTGTATTTCTATTAGATACTTTTTAATATTTAAGTTCAAAATTGGAAAGATTATTTAGGAACACCCTGTATATGTCCTATATCTTTTTTTGGCGAACGTGCCTGAGAAAGTTCCGAAAACCGGCGTGAGAACCCTTGCCGGTATATCTTCCAATAGTCCAACGGTCACATCCATGGATACCGTGAGAATGGTTTGAATAATATATTGAATAATCAAGGAATTAGTCATATTTATTAATGTAACATTCTCCTTCGTTCATGACCTGGAAAAAGAGATGAACTTTTGCAGCGAAAGTAAATAGTGTATTTAGAGAAATTTCAGACTAAAATCCTCGGACCATTTGGCTTGGACTGGGGTTGCTACCCATTAGACGCTGTTTTGTCCATATTTTAAACGAAGATTTTATTACTGATATAGAGAATAACGATACTGATATATTCAAGTCTAAAGATATGGCGACAATTGCGACACCGTTTTTTTTCCTCAAGCCGAGAAAAGAAAATCCTCAGAAAACCTGATTTGGAGAGAAGGAGAGAGGGGAAACGGTGTCGCATTTAACCCAGACATGCCTGGAAGGGGAGGGAAGGAGTCATAGCAAAACTCATTCTCCCTTCCCTCTCACACTTCCAATATGCATTCAAGCCCCACTTACAGGGTGGCCCAAAAAAACCGAACGATACTTTAAATGCCGATATCTCGCGAACTGTTAAAAGTTACAGAAAAAAATATAAAAAACCACAATAAATTTCAGTTCAAGCCCAATTGTAAAACTGCATTATCACCAGCAATGCCTATCATCCGTTTCTCCTTCAGAGCAATCTGTCATTTTCCCGCCATAATCTTTTCATCTAAAACTGGAAGAATGATTGAAAAATTGGTTTAGTCCCCAACAAGCTGCTGTTCGGGTTGGTTAGGCCTTTGCCTCCCCCTTCCTCTTTAGACCACCCACATTCAGAACCGACCGTTTTCAGCCTGTGCGTGTGTGGCCTTGAGCTGGCTGGTGCTTGCTTCATGTGTCTAACTTTTTTTTTCTACCCAGGTTAAAAAATGAGTGCTAGGCGTGGATTGACTGAAAGTGATAAAAATATCATTCAGGCTCTTTATGAGGAAAAAGGATATTCCCTGGCTCAGATTCTGAAAGAATTTCCTGACCGAAACTGGAAAGAAACTGTTTGGGACTTTTTAAAACCCAGGCACAAGCAAAAGTGAACGAGAAGTTGTTAAAGCTACCGGGATTCCACGCTCATCTGTTCAGCGCATTATCAAGCGTGACTTAGGGCTGAAAGTGTTCAAACGGGTCCCTGTTCATGAACTGTCTGCTGCTGTGAAGAAAAAACGGGTCACTCGGTTTGAACCGTTTCGGAAGCAACAAGTCCGTAAGGAAGATATGGTTCTCCGATGAAAAACGGTTCACAGTTAAAACTCCCCGGAACTCTCAAAATGACCGTGTCTATGCTTCTGTGGGTCGCAAAAAGGACATCGAACCTTCCCGTCTCCTGCGTGAAAGAAAGCACTTCTAGGATTCAGTGATGATTTCCATAGCGGCTTCTTCAGAGGAGAAATCAACTGTCGTTTTTGTAGCACGTGGTGTAAAAATAAAAGCGAAAAGTTCCTGTGAGGACGTCTTGACGCCGATGTTGGCGGAAATCCATGAAAAAAACCCTGAATTTGCCTACCAGCAAGATAGGGCTCCTGCCCACACTGCCAAAGAAACGGTAGCCTTCTTGCGCAGAAACTGTAACGACTTCATTGAGCCAGAAAATTGGCCACCCTGCAGCCCTGACTTGAACCCTATTGACTACTTTGTATAGTCAGCCTTCCATCCATCGCGAATAAGGGCCTTCCCCAAAATTCAACCTGGAGGTTTCTGGCACCTCTTGCATTTGTATACACTATTAATTTCAATTACTATTCTGCATATCCAGGGGGGGGGGATCGATTTAGCTACCTGTAGAGATGGTGAAGCGTTACCCCCCACCGGATGCCAAAGGGTTAAGAAACGAGGACATATCGGTGTGACGTGACTCGACTCGTCCCTGCGGCTCTACAGCACGCTGCTCGAAACCAGATGACTCTTGCTACTTCCGTTCTCCACGAGAGGCGAAACACACTGTCATCGGGTCGATCCCGCTCCGTTCTCGATCGACGCGATAGGCCTAATGCCTGGTGTCCTAAGATTCGTGCATGTGGAACGTCGTAGGCCTCGACTGGATATAAGAAAGGCGGAATGAGCACTGGAAATGCGAGGCTTGTCCGTCCTGCTTTGTCTTTGTCAAAGATCTCTTCTTTATCACTTTCCTTGTTGTCCTTACCAGTCCTGGAGATTCTCACAATTTTTGAGTCCTTGTTTTGGGACAGAGCCAAAGCAGGCATTGTTCGCCTTGCGCACACCCACGTACACCGTGAACACTTGTCCTTTCCTACATTAGAGTGCGTCTCGATGAGGCATTCATGTCAAATCATGAAAACCGACTTCCATTTCTGGTATACGTTTTCATTTATTTAAGCCCTCTCCCACTGGAGGAAGAACGCATGGTTAATAACACTGCTGGCAAAATGTGAATGCATAGAACGGCATAAATTGCTTGAAACGACGAACAAGCCGTGAGCATGTCATGAAGAAAGTAATTGGAATCATGGGTGGGAGACAGCCGGGAATGTCATAGTCATAAAAGAGATAAAAAGTCGATGAGAAATATTTGAAGTTGTCAGGAATAAGGGGGAATACGATAAAATGGTACGAAAAAGAGCAGGAAAAGATACTTTGTCAGTCAACAAACAAAAAAGGAGCAAAAGTCATGAAACCAGTCAAGTAAAATACAGGAAATGAGACAAGTCAAGGCAAGGAAGTAGTTCTCAAGGTCATCTGTCATTGTGGATAAACATTTCACGTATGAGGGCCAACATGTCCCAAAATGGTGTCTTAGGATGAATCGATCGCCACCACCCCTCCGCCAGATGATTTTGCAGCATATTTCATCTCGTCCCCCTCCCTCTTAAGATTCGAGCTTTCAGGGCCGACCACCGTCTTTCAATTGTTTGAGTTTGTGAGCCTGAAAGATAACTCAGCTTCAGAAATAGAGAATGCAACCTCATGCAATTTGGAGCAATGCACCTAGTACATACCCGTCACTGGGTCAACGTAATTTCTTGAGTGATTCACGGGCTCGTGGGCAAACCCAGGCCGGTGGAGGCCCTGATAAGACCCCCACTCGTCAGAAGCAGGATCTACGATCCGATCAATGTGTCTTTGGATGATGGGAAGCAAGGTTCCCCTATCTCGCTTTTCCACAAAGAAGAGGCGAGTTTCAGTTAGACCATTATGCCTCCACACCATACCGAAGACCCAGGGACCTACGACCCGATTCCCATAGTTCTGACGAGCGGGGGGAGGGGGACGTTGTTGCCAGCCATCCCTTGTTAATTTTTCGGCGACCCCTGTGACGATATATACGTATAACATTTCCTGATCCTGATCATACAAACTGGAATGTAAATGTTGGTATAGTAGTAGTCGAGTCTCACCGGAAACAGCTTTCGTCAATTTCGACCACCTGCCCTGGTGCTTACGGTAGAGGAGCTCTCGCAGGAAAGAATGCCAGTCAACGAAGGTTTCAGAACGAAGTGGGGACAGCAGGGAAAATAATATTGATTGTTGGATCGTACTGTCTGCAGCCCAGCAATAGATAACGAACAATACAGTTCGAATGCTGAGCTTCGAACATGGACGGTCCTTGGTGACCTTAAATGAAAAGAAACACTCCGTTTCTCCCTGCTGCCTGCCCTCCGATGACATCAGGCCCATTCCTGGCGCTCCAATACCGTTTGCAAACACGGCACCTCACGATGGGGAAAACATTTCCACTCCTGTGCTTTCGTGTTACATCGTACATTGTCCCTGAATGGCATACCGTATAACAAAGGTAATTAATGACAACCTATGAAAGGATTTATAAAACTGACGGATATGAATTACGCCGGACCTGGGTAGCCGGGGTGTAGGCATTGGGGAGGCTGTGCCTGGCTGGATTGAGGGAGGAGGCGATGGCGGCCTTATTATCCCTGAGGTATGATGTCAGAGAGAGCGTGTCTGGATCTCGTGACTTGGTGAGACGATTTGATTGGGATGAGTGATGTGATGAGTTCGATGACGTATGGAGGATTGACAGACAACAGCTCTATGTTGCTTATATATGCCCTGACCAGTTTATGCAGTACAAGGTGAGGGGAAATGATCCCGATCGTTTTAGGGATAAGTGTTTATGATAAAGATCGTCCCTGAGCAAGATGCAAGGAAATTGGTTCAAATGACTGCTCAAGTACAGTGGCTCGGCTCTGGTCGGGTTGGGACGGGACGGAAAAAGCCGTACCCGTGCAGCATTTTACGCTGGTAGTGAAGATTGGTCCAACGGTCCCCCATGTTGTGCCCTGATAACCCTCTTGCAAAGTGGCATGTTTCCTTAGTGTGCGCGAGACGTACTTTGCGAGTGCACACTGTGTGCATGGTGCTCTGGTGGTGTGCGCAAGGCGAACAATGCCCGCCAAAGCTTGGAGTCGTTTTTTGCTTAAAGGGATGACCTTATGAATATTCTGTGTCCCAGGAACAGTCCAGGAAAGTGTTGTTTTGGCTCAGCTTACCTTGAAGGGACTCTTGGACAGATCCTGACACATGAGACATGTTTAAATTCTGTTATCTTTTTTTGGCGAACGTGCCTGAGAAAGTTCCGAAAACCGGCGTGAGAACCCTTGCCGGTATATCTTCCAATAGTCCAACGGTCACATCCATGGATACCGTGAGAATGGTTTGAATAATATATTAATAAATATGACTAATTCCTTGATTATTCAATGTAACATTCTCCTTCGTTCATGACCTGGAAAAAGAGATGAACTTTTGCAGCGAAAGTAAATAGTGTATTTAGAGAAATTGTTCGCTATATTGTTCGCCTTGTGTATTGTTCGCCTTGCGCACACCCACGTACACCGTGAACACTTGTCCTCTCCTACATTAGAGTGCGTCTCGATGAGGCATTCATGTCAAATCATGAAAACCGACTTCCATTTCTGGTATACGTTTTCATTTATTTAAGCCCTCTCCCACTGGAGGAAGAACGCATGGTTAATAACACTGCTGGCAAAATGTGAATGCATAGAACGGCATAAATTGCTTGAAACGACGAACAAGCCGTGAGCATGTCATGAAGAAAGTAATTGGAATCATGGGTGGGAGACAGCCGGGAATGTCATAGTCATAAAAGTCATGCAGTCATAAAAGAGATAAAAAGTCGATGAGAAATATTTGAAGTTGTCAGGAATAAGGGGGAATACGATAAAATGGTACGAAAAAGAGCAGGAAAAGATACTTTGTCAGTCAACAAACAAAAAAGGAGCAAAAGTCATGAAACCAGTCAAGTAAAATACAGGAAATGAGACAAGTCAAGAAAGCAAGGAAGTCGTTCTCCAGGTCATCTGTCATTGTGGATAAACATTTCACGTATGAGGGCCAACATGTCCCAAAATGGTGTCTTAGGATGAATCGATCGCCACCACCCCTCCGCCTGATGATATTGCAGCATATTTCGTCTCGTCCTCCTCTCTCCTTTTAAGATTCGAGCTCTCAGGGCCGACCACCGGCTTTCAATTGTTTGAGTGTATGGGCCTGAAAGATAACTCAGCTTCAGAAATAGAGAATGCAACCTCATGCAATTCGGAGCAGATGCACCTAGTACATACCCGTCACAGGGTCAACGAAATTTCTTGAGTGATTCACGGGCTCGTGGACAAACACATGCCGGTGGAGGCCCTGATAAGCCCCCCACTCGTCTGATCGGATCGTAGACCCTGCTTTGACCTCGCCTTTCCACAAGGAAGAGGCGAGTTTCAGATAGACCATTATGCCTCCACACCATACCGAAGACCCAGGGACCTACGACCCGATTCCCATAGTTCTGACGAGCGGGGGGAAGTTGTTGCCAGCCATCAACCTTCCCTTGTTATTTTTTCGGCGACCCCTGTGACGATATATACGTATAACATTTCCTGATCCTGATCATGCAAACTGGAATGTAAATGTCGGTATAGTAGTAGTTGAGTCTCACCGGAAACAGCTTTCGTCAATTTGGGCCACCCATCGGAGGTGCCGCCTAAAGCTTACGGTAGAGCTCTCGCAGGAAAGAATGCCAGTCAACGAAGGTTTCAGTACGAATTGGGGACAGCAGGGAAGAAAGATAATATTGTGATTGTTGGATTGTACTGTCTGCAGCAATCCCATCCCAGCAATATATAACGAACAATACAGTTCGAACATGGACGGTCCTTGGTGTCCTCAAATGAAAGGAAACACCCTCCGTTTCTCCCTGCTGCCTGCCCTCCGATGACATCAGGCCCATTCCTGGCGCTCCAATACCGTTTGCAAACACGGCACCTCACGATGTGGGAAACATTTCCACTCATGTGCTTTCGTGTTGCATCGTATATGGTCCCTGAATGGCATACCGTATAACAAAGGTAATTAATGACAACCTATGAAAGGATTTATAAAACTGACGGATGTGAATTACGCTGGACCTGGGCAGCCGGGGTGTAAGCATTGGGGAGGCTGGTTCTGGCTGGCTTGAGGGAGGAGGATGCTGTTGGGCGAAGGCGATGGCGGCCTTATCGTCCCTGAGGTATGAGAGAGAGCATGAGCATGTCTGGATCTCGTGACATAGTGAAACGATTTGATTGGGATGAGTGATGTGATGAGTTCGATGACGTATGGAGGATTGACAGACAACAGAGCTTCTATGTTGCTTATATATGCCCTGACCAGTTTATCCAGTACAAGGTGAGGGGAAATGATCCCGATCGTTTTGGGGATAAGTGTTTATGATAAAGATCGTCCCTGAGCAAGGAGCAAGGAAGAAAGGAAAAACGCAAGGAAATTGGCACAAATGACTGCTCGAGAACAGTGGCTCGGGTCGGGTTGGGACGGGATGGTAAAGCCGTGCCCGTGCAGAATTTTTTACGCTGGTCGTGAAGATGGCTCCAACGGTTCCCCATGTTGTGCTTTGATAACCCTCTTGCATAGGGGCATGTTGCCTTAATGTGCGCGAGACGTACTATGCGAGTGCACACTGTGTGCATGGTGCTCTGGTGGTGTGCGCAAGGCGAACAATGCCCGCCAAAGCTTGGAGTCGTTTTTGGCTTAAAGGGATGACCTTATGAATATTCTGTGTCCCAGGAACAGTCCAGGAAAGTGTTGTTTTGGCTCAGCTTACCTTGAAGGGACTCTTGGACAGATCCTGACACATGAGACATGTTTAAATTCTGTCATCAACTGGACCCTGAAGCAGTAAGCGGCTTCACTCCAATCCCATCACAGGGACTCATGCCGTGGGCTTTGGCAAAGAAATTCTACTTTCATTCTAGGCTTAAGTCTTTATGATGGTAACATAGGTTAATGGAGTTATACGAGTTCTTATACTGACCAGCACAGCCATCAGAGAAATAATGGATCTTATTCAATTTAGGCAAGATCTCCTGGAGGTGAGGTGGCACACATTTCTGATAGGTGTAGGCAACAGATGTGTGCTTCACGAATCACTTACAATGCACACGCTTGTATGCAGCAAGTTGTTATCCTGGGCTGAGGAATGGTAGAATGCCACAAATGGGTGAGGAGTGGCCTGAGTGTTCTCCCAGTGAAATCCTTGAGCATCATCTTGGACAATAAAGGAGTAAAAGTGCAAAGTCGCCTGTGAGAATGCATTCATCTGCCTTTATTGTCTGCTTCAGTTCTTTCAGATAAGTGTCCTGAGCCATCCTGTAGAGAAAGAAGCTCTCTTTTGTCCGCTCCTAATACCTGCAATTTCTTTAGTATCAGTGCTTTCTTGACAATGGATATGCCTGCACATCTGTCCATCACATGAGAACAACAATATATTTAGTGAAGAAATGTGGTCCTTCCTTTGGTTCTCATTTTCTGAAAACCAGTTGCATGTATCAACCCTGCACCAAACAAAATTTCAGGTGAAAAAGAAAAATATTGTCAATGGAGGCACTAAAGTTGGAAATGATTAAAATTGTTGGTCGTTTTAAATATTCAAAATTTTCTACTTACTAATTGGTTTCTGTCCTATATTCTGTCTATTCCTATAGGGTGGTACAGAACATTCTGAGTGCTAATTAGTTTCCATGACTGATTGAAATTAATGGTGCAGCCTCGCTTGCAGCAAGTCTTTGGCGAATCTCTTCTTGCTAGTAGAGATGCAATGATATTGAATTCTGGCCGATATCCGTTATACCAATATTTTTCTAAAAATACCGATAAATAATACCGATATCTATATTCACACATTCCAGCCCTGAGATTCTAATACAAAAAAGATTCATGAACATATATAACTTGTACCATATAAACTTTCTTGTTTATTGCAGTTATGGTCTAGTGAAAATCACAAAGCAAGAGATCCAAATAACAATAGTGATGAAAAAACAAAAATACTCTTGAAAGATTCATAACCGTCACAAAAAATGGTCACTGTACAGAAGGCCTGCACAGCTAAATAATCTCTCACTTGAGGGAGGGATGGTGAGGTACTTCCAGCTGAGCTTGGCCAGCATTTCATAATGCTGAGCATTACTTTTCCAGTATAGGAATGGATTGGCATCTATTGGTAGGTCAGCATCTCTCTGCTTCTACACTATTTCCGAGTTCCCTTTTGCACTTTTTGGATCCTCAGGCCGAGGTTGAGATTGAGACAATGCTTGATTGAGAGCTTGCCAAATTGAGGTGGTCTTTGGACCAGTTTCAGTGAGTGGTGAAGTCTTGATGCTGGTAGTTCTGCATTCAGTCCTGCTTTCTTCATGCAGGTGTTGTAGCTCTTCTGAAAATTATCTGGGGCTTATCTGGGAATCAATTATTTCTGATGCACACCTTCATTCCTACTATATAGGAATTGTAAGAAACTCACGCAGAAGGAATTCTTTTGCCCTGCGTTTGGAAGCTTAGGGAAATCCTCTGACGGGCTGCCTACTTGTCGTCATCCAGCACGAGGGAAGCCCATCGGGAAGCTACCTTCGTCATGTCGAGCTTGTCATGAGTAATCGTCAGCACTGAACCGTGGGATATGCCTAGATTTTCCACTATCTTCACAGTTGTGTGACGATCGCTTCATTGTCAGATTCTCCTCGGCCCGAGCGTTTGCATCTGTCACCACTGTTGTCACCACCGAATTCCTTCTCAACGTTGGTCCTCTCTCTCTTGAATTCACTAATTCGGCGCGCAACACTCCTGTACGACAGGGCGCTGTCATCACAATATCCGACCAACTTTTCATGGATCTCTGCGATTTTCCCTTTGTGGAGGAAGAATTTTATATTTGATCTCTGCTCGGCTAAACTGACCATTGGTTTTTCTGCCACACTGACGCACGTCCTTTTTTTGTTGCGTCGTCCTTGTCCACCACAACCCACGAAAAAAAGCCGCCTGTCTGTAGGTCTTGGATGCAACTACTAGCACTTCCGTTTTGTGTGTCGCTTTCGCTCTCGTACAGGCGTTGACCTACCTCTGACTGTACTGAATACAGCACATGTCAGAGGGTGGACTACCTCTTATAGGTTACGTGGAGTGTCTGGGATATCACTCCCTTTTTATCTCATCTATTTGAGGCATGATTGAAGTTCACGGACACTCGATTTGATCCGCATAGGAGATCTAGATTAAACAATGTATTCCTATTGAGAATCTTTTTGGAACGCATGAGCTTGTTTATGGCCTGGACTCTGAATATGTTTCGAATATGTGGATAACAAATGATGAAGCGTCCGTGTTTATTGATTCCTATAATGAGACTAGGCGAGACATATGGCAAGGTACTAAACAATCCTGCGAGGGACGATTCCAGGGAAAGAGGGAAGGGAACTTTTGTGACTGTGCGAAAAGCGAGACCCTTACCTCCATCTAGTGGCCTAGCGAAGAACTTGAAGGTGTTCACTTCGATACGAGCGATGAGGGAGCATTTGATGAGTAACGAGAGAGTAAATTCAAAAAGTTCAAAGTGTGCTCTCTTTTTACTCCCCAAACGCTCGGAAGTTTCTAAGAGTATAGCAAACTGCTTCCGTGGATCTGGTTTTCTTTTTGGACCAGAGGTGCCAGCGTCGACCTACGAGGAGGGTCTCACCATTCTTGGTGTCACTAACGGAGAAGCCCTCGTCGACACGGACGACCATGCTCGCACCATGCTCCGCCGAAAACGACGACTCCGAGGACGATACGGTCTCGGACATCGTTGCCACGAGGCCTCGCCTGGGGGATGTCGCAGACGAGGAACCCGAGACCCAAGCGACTCACGTACGAAGACAGGCGCTCGGTGAACATTCTTATGCGTGACTTCGTCGAGCAGGGCGTTTTTAGCTCCAATGGGATGCAGATTCTTTTCACCTTTCATGGACACGATTTCAGAATATTTCAACTAATTCGGAATTTTCAGCGTTCGATCCTGGAGCAGGACCTTTTTCGTTTTTTGTTTCATTCGAGTTTCTATGCCTGAACGTGATGCATTCACACGACATATCGAATCTGATACGAGATGTCCGATGTTCACTCACAGGACGACAATATTGTGTTTGACAACGCTTTGTTTTGACAATGTTTTGTTTTTGTTGTTCTGGATATCGGATCGCATGCGATGACGATTTTTGTGTTCGCGAATGGGAAGAGCGGAACGGACGAGAAGAGCCGCGGGAGAGGTAGTTCACCCCGCGAGATCGACTGCGACGCCGCGCTCGGCGGGCGTCGGAAGCGTCGATCCCGAACGCTTCGCGGACGTTCGCTGGCGAGATCAGGACGACGCGATTCGTGAGTTTCCGAGGGATCGTAAACTTGCGTCGGGCTTGCCGCCAGATTTTTGCGATCGAGTGACAACGTCGTTTGGCTCGGTCCGATCGGTGCACGATGTAAAATTGTAGTGGCTGCTCGGGGGGGAGTTACTAATGTGGTCTGGGGTGACCACAGGGTGGTCGGATCCGATATGCTTGGACCTCCAGAGAGTTATCAGGAGAGGTATCGGGAAAGGTTATCCGCGAATGTTGCGATGTTCGGAGAGTTTCGTAAGAGAGACCTCTGTGATCGGCAGGAGGAAACCCGTCTAGTAGTTATCGCTGACTCCAAGGTGCAGACTCCTTTGAATTACTTTGGACTCCGAGTTTGTATAAAAAGGTGCGTAATCAGACACTACGCACAATTTATTATACAAGAATACAACATGGATATGTGAATGGGGTTAGTAGTAAGCAACAGCCTCACGCTGATTGGGAAACTTGAGGGTCATCCTCGTGTAGCACCCGAGTGAGTTCCATTCTTGGATGCCTAATGAATTCCCAGGAATAATGGAAAAACTATTAATTCTTCTACCGTCCATTCGTCATTCAGTGGCGTTAGTGTACCGGGTAGACGAGGACGGTGGTGTGAGAAAAGGAATCAATAGACTTTGGTAGCGCCTATTTCCATTTCCATTTCTCTTTGGTAGCGCCTATTTCTTCAACCCCTTCCCGTCACAAAATCCAACCTCCTCATATTCCGCTCTGAGAGGATCTACAGATACGAAATTGGGCAGACTTCTTCCCATCTCAACACAAAATCGCTCCAACAAATTTGAAGTTCTCTCTCCCCCGGGTTGTGAAGAAAACTGAACCTCCCTTTGTGAAGATGCCAAATTCATTCCGTTTTTTTTTTTCTACTCCCCCTGGCTAGGCACTCCTGGGAGATTTTCGGAAGAGACCAACCATAAGAAAGATATTAACTCGTAGATGACGAAAAGTGGCTTTTTTTGCTGTTTGCGATGCTCCATTTTACCATCAAAAATGAAATTAGCTGTCCTTCAATTAGGCTTAGAGAGCTTCCTCCGGCACCGTCCCCCAGTGTTGCCGGATACCGTGACGAAATTATGCCAGATTCAAGACTGTTTCAACCTTCGTATTGGCGTCTGGATCTTCTATTTTTTAATGCATGACATGTTTATGCTGATTTCATGAGTTGAGAATGAAGCGGTGATTAGCTGTTATTGATCGATGTGGTGGGATATGCTGATATCTTATTCGGACATCCCTGAATTAACAGGATGGCGCGTACCATGGATTCCATGCTGCTTGAGGGCA
>CAJPEV010002230.1:0-48190 GCA_905338385.1 Darwinula stevensoni | reverse complement strand
TATATATATATATATATATATATAGACGATCGTATGTAGCTGACTGACTGACATAAGCAGCTATTCACATGCTGAGTTGAGAAAAATTTCCAATTTTGTGATACACGCCACAGGGGGACACCTTTTTTTTCAAGTTAGGCACAATAGAAATATTAGATGTAATGATTTTGATAAAAATCAAGACTTTCGTCCCCATATGTGACGTATTTCAATGGGACGTACTTTAAAAACGTGTTTGCCATTTCGCAAAGAACAAATTCACTATCAAAATAAAAATCACTATCAAAGGTAATGGGGCGCCGAAGGCGCGACAACAGCGACTTTGTTTGCCCGAAGGGCAAGCAATCTCGCTAGTTCCCTATAGAGCTAATTGGCCAAGAATTGAGTTTCTTTGAACGAAAAAGGTAGACCAAGGCCTACCGTTAGTGAGTTTCATGGAGTAGGGGAGGGGGAGATGAGGTTGAGGTTAAGCTCAAATACTTTTTCGCGTTGTTTATTTTTGGCAAGTAGAACTGAAGAACAAGCAGGAGTAAATAAATGTGAACAACTATTCATTCCATCTTTCATTGTTGCTCTTAAAAAATTACCACCACATATAATACAAATTATACTTTTTCAAACAAAAAAGGGCGAAATCACGAAACATGTGGAATATTAATATGAAATCGTCATTTTTGCTACTTGACACCCTGAAACGGTTGAGTTGGACAAGTACGATGGACAATCGAAACAAACAGAGGAGCCCAAAAATTTCATTAGACTGTGTCTCTTCCCTTTGATTTTGACTTTATAGCATTTGATTCTTATTCATTATACAGCAGAAATGAGAAAATTGGAAAAAATGTACATAATTTTCTACCAAAACAGTGAATATAATGTAATTTGAAACATATTACAGCCGATCTTTGATGCAGTCATTCATGAATCGACAAAGAATCATTTACAAACAATCATATCAAAATTACAAACTCATCTGACTCCGGCCTCAGCGGGAACAACACACTCCACACAACGCTAACATACACAAGGAGGGCGGAATCAAGAACAGCAATCCAGCCTTCTTGAGTGTCGGGATAAGCTCTTCTTGGAGCAGGCGAAACACTACAGGCTCGCAGGGATTTCTGTAGGCTGACGACTCGGGGCATTGATGT
Organism: Darwinula stevensoni; assembly: GCA_905338385.1. Classification (NCBI taxonomy): domain Eukaryota; kingdom Metazoa; phylum Arthropoda; class Ostracoda; order Podocopida; family Darwinulidae; genus Darwinula; species Darwinula stevensoni. The sequence goes on along the minus strand of CAJPEV010002230.1, from coordinate 47,039 downwards.
GGGGATCCTTCGCAGCAGGAACTCGGGGTGACGGGCCAGTCGGAGTGATTCGTGACTCCGCAGCATTTCAGGGTGCTCTGCATCGCATTCCAGGCTTGAACATCTTCAGTGTTGTTCGATTGGAGGGTTTTCTCCATGGTGTTTGTCAGTATGTGATGATTCTCTTCTCGAATCAGTGTCTTCCTCATCGTAATGGACAGGATCCCCGATGCGAATTCCAGGATTCCCATGGTAAAGAGAACCAAAATGATCAACAATCCACACTCTTGACTTTCTTTGATTTCGAAGGTAATGTAAGCCGCCAAACACAGAAGAGACAAAACGAAGATGGCGATGGCCATGTTGCGTATGTAGATGGTGTCTTGCTGCTGCAGGAAATACTCATAGGGTTCTGCTCTGAGGTGCGGGCGGAGCCCGTACATCAGCTGGGATATCGCAATCCCAAGCCAGAGTGTCAGAGACAGAAGACACACAAAGCACTGAACCAAAGGATTCATTCCGAAAACGTTTGCTGCACGACAGCTCAGATTCAACTAGACGCACCGATACCGCGGCAAAAAGCATTATTTGCATCGATAAGATAAAGAATGTCGTATAAACATTATTGTGTCAATCCACCCCAACTACGCCAACGGTCTGTACTGAACCATGTCAGAAAATGATTACATTTGCAGGTAGAAGGACAAACCTGCTGAGAACAAAGATGCATTACCATGCAGCTCTTCTTCACGAGCGGTGGTCAAAATGTGTAAGTTTGCCATTGCACAAAAATGTGCAACTAGTTCACAATGGCCTTACATCCTTGCTTTACGTCTAATGAAGTTGTTTTACAGGTCAAATCAAAGTTGAAATGAGAGTAAATCATGCAATTGCGAACGAAATGTAATAATATCCACATTTTTAGTATTAAAAGCTTATTGTGAAATGTTAAGCGCAAATAACAATAATAAATATAATTTAAAAAGTTAATTTGATAACTCATTTAATTAAAATCATTTCGCAAAGAATAAATGTAATAATCACGATCCAAGGTAATGGAGCGCATACGGCGCGACCATAGCGAGTTTGGTTGCCCGAAGGCCAAGCAAACTCGCTAGTAATGTATTTAATGAAAGTATCGATATCAAACTCATATCGCGAAAACTTCCTACTGATTCGCTTAGGTTCTACGGTCGTGTGACGGAACGAATGGATAAATGGAATCCTGGGAACATGGTTTTTTGGAATCAACTCCAAGGAGACTTGGAGTTCAAGTAGCCAAAGATTGACTTTTCACTCCGTGATTTTGCAGGAAAAATTTCCCAGTCGCACAACTTGCATTCTTTTGGAAGAACAGAGTCAAGCAAAAAACCATAAACCTCTTTCCCTGTAATCGTACCTCACAGGATTGTTTAGAACCTCGCCATATATGTCGCCCAGACTCATTATAACAATTAATAAATTCGGACACTTCCTTATTTGTTATCAGCATAATTCAGACAGAATAATCGAGCCCAGGTCGTAAACAAGCTCATATTCCCTTTGGGAACCCTTTACATTGCCTCCATTTCCGCCCAGTACTACGACCTCGACTTCACTACCACCCAGATCTCGTTAACAGAGTAACCTTAACAGTATATTAGCAACATGGCGCCAAGCTTGAAGCATTTACGGGCGGACCAAGCTGGGTCTCAATGTCTAAATTACATGGAATGGGGCACGCAAAAAGGATGTTAAAATTCTTCTCACCATTTTACGGCAGCTGTCTTGGCAGGAACAACCCAAGCTACATTTGATACCCTGACTGGATCCATAGCATCATAATTTAGGCCCAGTAAGGCACTTAGCGCCAGGTTTTTTTTTTTCTTTCGAATAATGCTCCTTATCCCGCCCTCTCACCCAACTCTTAGCAGGGGTGATCCCACCATGTGGAGATCACAGGTCAAAGAAAAAAGAAAACCTCCACTTCCCCTCAAACTTCCCATCGCGCACCCCCACTAACTCTCAGCACTGACTTTCGCACGCGGACACCTGATAAGGCCCTTCCGGCCAGTTGGATCCGCAAATGATCTTCGGGGCATCTGTCCTTAACCCTTCCGATAGGATGCAAATATCATGTCGACATAACAAAATCACACCTTAGTGGTGAACCTCCTATAAAACATGCCATTATTTATTCGTCAACGAAACATCCACCATTAAATGGTGTTTTATCTCCTGCCCATCCAAAGTACAGACACGTTATACTCGTACAAACTCCGTACAGCAGATAGGAGCCAGAGAGTTAGAGGCAGAAGCAATACGAAGCACAAAACTAATGGGTTCATTCCGGAAAAGTTCGCAGCAGGACAGCCCAGATTAATCTTGGAGCACCGATATCGCGGGAAAATATTTATTCGCGTCGATAAGATAAAGAATGTTGAATTACCGTTCCTATGCCAATCCACCCAAAGTTTGCCGACGGTCGGTACGAAACAATGTCAGAATATTTTAAAATAAATTATCAGGTTGAAGCACTAACTTGATGACAAAGGTCCATTACCATGCAGCACTTTCTCAAGTGAAGTCAATGTTCGTAATTTTGCCATTGTGCAAATATTGGCAACTACTCCATAAGTTTCGGCTTTACGTCAAATGAAGTTGGTTTACAGAAGAAATAAAAGCTGAAATGAAGTAAAAGCTATCATCAGGCGTGTCGAAGATGTGTTTCTCGATTCAAAGGGCGAAGGTGCTTCATGGATGTCGCATATCCTCCCTTTTTTTCCTTTGGGCTCACTCTGACTGAAAGCACTTCTAAAAATATATTCATTAGGTCTTTTATCTCATCGAACTTCCTACTTTCATGCGCCTGCCTTCACTTTCAGTGTTCTGTATTTGCTCACATCGGAACATCGGCGTCATCATACCAGTTCTAATCATTAAACATAATGCTTAGATGCGTAATGCTTAGTTAAAAGTACAAAAAATATATGTAGTTAATTTTGGCGCATATCACTCCAATTCTATTGCACCGTTCTCCTGTTTATGTTGCGGGCCTTATAAGGCCTTCCGGTATTCCTTATAGGGCTAATTGGTCAAGAATTGAGTTCTTTTTGAGCGAAAAAGGCAGGCCAAGTCCTACCGTTAGTGAGTTTCATAGAGAAGGGGAGGGGGTGGTGAAGTTAAGGTTGAGCTCAGCTACTTTTTCGCGTTGCTTATTTTTGGCAATCGGTTTATATCTTCCTTTCGATAATAACCCAAGCAGCACAAAAGTAGTGCGCCGTAAGTGACCAAGGCACTTTAATGGTGGATTTCGTCCGGAAGCGGGAAAGTGCCTGCTGGAATAACATATCACTCAGCAGGCCACCTCCGGATATATGAAGCCTCAAATAACATGATTCTGGATTTTCCCCTGTATCAAAATTAGTGGATTATCGGGAGCAGGGAGACTTTAATAGCGGATTTCTGCCGGAGGCGGGAATGTGGCAGCAAGTGGAATAAATACTTGCTGATCCGCTTTCTAGTGTATGTGGAGGGCCACCAGCTCTCTTCCCATAATCAATCAATCGCCTGGATGCATTATCAAGAATCCCTACTAGTTGGTAACCATGCTCCATAAACCCAACAAACGCAAGGAAGTACCTGTTTTTTTCTATGATTTAGCAAAAGAGTTCCCTCTCCACTTTCCTCTTTGATTATGCAATTTATAAACAAATAAGTGGAAGGCGTGGAATTATAGTGTTTTCATGGCAATATATGACTCAGAGAATTATTAACTGCTGAAGATAAGTAAAGTAAATGGAAGTGCAATGGAATAAGTAAGGTTGAAGGGAATGCGAACAAATATTCGTTCTATCATGTCTCAGTTGGTCCTTATTAATGAAACTAGGTTTAAAAAATGATATGCATATCTAGTACAGCTAAAATTGATCTGCTAAATGGCAAACGGCAAGCCTTCAAGTAATCATGTTGTCCTGTGTCCTGACATCTTCCGGCCCGTTGGAAGACAATACTGGCCATAGAAGTAGTGGATCATAGGCGACAGGGAGACAATGGAAGTGGATTTTTGCGGGGAACGCGGCAGCAAGCTGAAGAAACAGCCGCCGCATCATGCAGGTGGAGGGCCACCAGCTCTCTTCCCGTAATCAAACTTGCACTCCAATAGATGCATTATCAAGAGTCCCCACTAGATAATAACCATATTCCCATCTGCCTACAAATGCAATAAAAAACCAGTCTCCATGATTTAGCAAAAGGTTCCCCGTCCTCTTTCCTATTTTTATTGTGCCATTTATGGAAAGGTCAGGGGAGGGCGTGCAATGACGATGTTTTAATTGCAATGTATGATTCAGGGAATTGTTAAAATTTAAATATGAGTGAGGTATATATAAATGGAGAACAAGCAGAAGTAAAGTGAATGTGAACAACTATTCATTCCATCTTTCATTGTTGCTCTTAATCAAATTTAGAAAAATGACATGCATTTCGTTAACAGGGAAATTTGACCCTGCTAATTGACAAATGCCAAGCCATCGTGTAAAACTGTCGTCTTGTCCGATGTCTTCCGACCAAATAAAACAAATATTTCTCACCTGCTCATTCACTTACACTTTAGCACTTGAACACTCTTCAATCCATCCTTCCTTAATTGACTAAATCACTAGCAGCACGGTTCATGGTCATTCCAGATTAAAATTACCACCACATATAATACAAATAATATTATTTCTTACAAAAAGGCGAAATCACGAAACATGTGTTCCACATCGCCTTTTTGTAAGAAAAAATATTAATGGGAAATCACCATTTTTGCTACTTGCCACCACGAAACGCTTAAGTTGGTACGAAGGAGAATCGTAACACATAGAAGCCCAAATATTTATTTCGACGATGCCTCAGACTGTAACAACACACTCCACACAACACGAACATACAAATGGAGGCCGGAATCAAGAACAGCAATCCAGTCTTCTTGAGTGTCGGGATGAGCTCTTCTTGGAGCAGGCGAAGCACTTCAGGCTCGCAGTGATTCACGTAGGCTGATGACTCCGGGCATTGAGTTGGGGATCCTTCGCAGCAGGAACTTGGGATGACGGTCCAGTCGTAGTGAGTCGTGACTCCGCAGCATTTCAGGGTGCTCTGCATCGCATTCCAGGCTTGAAGATCTTCAGTGTTGTTCGAATGGAGGGATTTCTCCATGGTGATAGTCAGGATGTGATGATTCTCTTCTCGAATCAGTGTCTTCCTCATGGTAATGGACAGGATCCCCGATGCGAATTCCAGGATTACAATGGTTAAGAGAAACAAACTGATGAACAATCCTCCCTTTTCCTTTTCTTTGAGAATGCAACACGCCAACCACAGAAGAGACAAGAAGAAGATGGCGATGGCCATGTTGCGGATGCAGATGGTGTCTTGCTGCGGCAGGAAATACTCATAGGGCTCGGCTCTGAAGTGCGAGCGGACCCCGTAGACCAGCTGGGATATCGCTATTCCGAGGTAGAAAGTGAGAGGCAGAAGCCATAAAAAGCCGGAATCCGATTCCTCCATTCCGAAAATGTTCGCAACACGACAGCCCAGATGCAACTAGACGCACCGATTCCGCGGCAAAAAGCTTTATTTGCGTCGATAAGATAAAGAATGTTGAATAAACTTTCTTGTGTCAATATACCCTAACAACGCCAAAGGTCTGTGCTGAATCATGTCAGAAAATTATTAAATTTGCAGGTAGAAGGACAAACCTAAGAACAAAGATCCATTACCATGCACCTCTTCTTCTCGAGCGGTTGATCAACATTCGTAATTTTGCTACTGCACAAAAATTTGCAACTATTTCACAAAGGCCGTACATCCTTTCTTTACGTCTAATGAAGTTGCTTTACAGGTTGACATGAAAAAAGTCATGCAGTAATTGCCAGCGAAATTTAATTATATCCACATTTTTATTGTTAAAAGCTTATTTTTAAATGTTAAGCATACTTAGCAATTAGGTAGTGGCAATGGTGGCAAGTGGGACATACAGTTGCTGGCCTGCACAATAGTGTAGGTGGAAGGCCACATGCTGTCTTCCCAAATTCTATCTGGCACTCATTAGATGCATTATCATGAGTCCCCACTACAAGGTGACCATGTTCCGTACACCCTACAAATGCAATTAAGTACCTGTCTTCCTGATTGAGTAAAAGTGTTCTCTAACGTGGTCCCTATTTGTGTTGAGTCATTTATAAACAGATATGAGGTAGGCGTGGAATTAGAATGCTTTGATTGCAATATATGACTAAGAGAATTTTTTAATGCTGAATTTAAGATGGTAATATACGAGGGGTTTCTATAAATAACTTGACAAGAGCTGCTAAACATAAATATCTATTTTAGGCTTTTAATTATATTCAGAAAATAAACGAGGGGTAGCTTCTTTTTCAATATGATCACCATATCAGTTGAAACATTTATCATAACCTAACCCCAAGGACACTATATCAGGCTACTAGAAATCAAGTGTCCGGAACCATGTTGTCACTGTATGTTGCACCTTAGCATCTGTTGCAAAATGGCTGCCATAGAGGTTCTTCTTAAGGGACCCGAACAGGTCGTAGTCGCTTGGTGGTAAGTGCGTACTACGGGGTGAATGATCCAGCACCTCCTAATTGTTCGAATCGAATTGTTCTGTGGAAATCCGCGCAATTTTGCGTTTGCGTTAATGCGTTTATGGCTTCATGGTTTCAAGGTGCAACGTGAAATCGCAGCAGTAAAATTGACTTTAAGCGCATTCAGCAATTTTTTCCCTCCGAAAGTATTGGAATCCTTTTTCTCGTTCGTTGATCCATAATTTCATTGCCTGTCGACGATTCCATTCCAGAAACTGGGGGGGACTCTATCATCTCTTTGCAGTCAGGAAAATATCCATGAGGAAATAATTTCGGTCTCATCTTCAGGTGAAACGAAGGTTGGTTTCTATGAACCGATTCCAACAGGGAAGGGATCCATCGCTTGCGGCAGGGATCAAAAGATCTTGAGAGTCTGGAAGGTCGGAGATTCGAGTATCGCAACGGATCGGATGGATTCCAAGGCGAATTCAGCGACCTTTCTTGAATCCCTTCCTGGGATGAAATTCTTCAGTATAGTATTCCTTATTGAGTTCATCAACAGGAACGAAATTTCGCATGCTTCTTCCTCTCACAAGAAAGTATTACTCAATCAAATTTGAATTTCAATCTCAGTTAGTGAATCTCGCTTTTCGAAGATGAGAATTTAATTCAATTTTTGAATCAAATTCTCCGCTTCCCCCCCTCCAGTGGTGACATCTGGGGGGCTTTCGAAGGGAAGAGACCAACCAAACCGAAGATACTGATTAAAAGGTGTCGAAAGTGTCCTTTTTCGGCATCCATATTCCATCATTTTGCCATGAGAATGAAATTAGCAGTCGTTCATTTAGGTTTAGGTGATTGCTCTGGTTACGCCCTCCTGTTCAGGTTCATGACTTCTTCGGTCTTCAGTTTTTAATGTATGAGATATTTGAATGAAAGTGAATAGTGAAAGTGAATGAAATGATTGAAAGTGAATAATGATTAGTAAATTGTTTTCTTCTAAAAGAGTAAATGTATTTTGAAATAAAATACAAATCGATCAACTTATTGATGATGACTCTAATATTTGGCTTTGATGGTAGATTTTCGCCGGGGGCGGTGATGTGGCAGCAGGAATAGCAAAACACCCAGAGGGTCACCACCGGATATATAAATAACGCAATCTTAGACTTCTCCCAGTGTCATAGAAGTAGTGGACCATATAAGCGAACTAGAGACAATGGTAGCGGATTTCTGCCGGGAACGTGGCAGCAAGTGGAACAAACAGTTGCCGCCTCGTGTAGGTGGAGGGCCAGCAGCTCTCTTCCTGTTATCAATCTTGCACTCCCCTAGATGTGCATTATCAAGAGTCCCCACTAGATAGTAACCATGTTCCCATCTGCCTACAAATGCAATAAAGACACAACATGGAGACTGGCAAGGTGCCAGTCTCCATGATGTAGCAAAAGGGTTCCCCGTTCTCTTTCCTATTTTTTTTGTGCCATTAATGAAAGATACGGTGAGGGCTTGCAATTACGATGTTTTCATTGCAATGTATGACTCAGGGAATTGTTAAAATTTAAATTTGAGTAAGGTATCTAATATATATAGACGACCGTGACTGACTGACTGTATGACTGACAGACCGACTTACGCTAATTCTAGCCATGTTCTAGAAGGATTAGAAATCTGAAACTTGGTACACATATACTTCTTGGGATGCAGAGTTCAGAAAAATCCGACTTTGGAGGTACATCTCCTGGTGGAACACCTTGTGGGGTGAAACGTTTTTCCTGAATATATTTTGTGACAGATGAGGATAGCATTCAGAGAGTCTGTTGGATGGCCTGGGTTCGGTGGTGTAGTAGTATCATATCTGATAGGCAAACAGATAGTCCGGGTTCAATTCCTAGGCTTTCGTTAGTCGTTTTTCCAATACATTTCCCGTTACTCATTCCCCTTCCGTAACAATATTTTTACTTGAGTAAAACAGAGAGACATGGAAACCTGAAACTTGCCATAGACGTGCCTACCGAGACGATGAGTTCAGGAAAAATGGAAAATTTTAGATCCATTCCCTGGAGCATATTTTTGTGAGGCGACGTTATTAAGTTTTTTTTTGTCCAGGCGTATTGAGCTAGTGTGGAAAGACGAAACTTGGTAGATAACTACCTATCGGGATGCTGCCGAGAAATTCAGACTTTGAAAGTAAATGCTCTGGGGGCACAAATTTCGAAGGTAGATGTTTTCTATTATTATTTTGCATCAGTTAAACTGATGAACATGGAAAGTTGAAACTTTGCATGAATGTGACTACTGAGACAAGGAGTAAAATAAAAATGTTAAGTCTCGATACATTCCCTGGGGGAATTTTTTCTAGGTGCAATGGTTTGAAAAAAAAAATAGTTGTGGCGAACTGGACAGAAATGGAAAGGTGAAACTTGGCACACGTATGAGTGACATGATATTACTGGGCTGAGGGAGTATTCATCTTTCATGGTGCATCCCCTCCAGGCAAAGCGTTAGAGTGTGTCGGATTTTCCAAACATGTTTTTTCACCTGAGAAAAGGGCAAACGAATAATATTGAAAGGTTGTCGGCATGTAGTTCACTGAGGATGGATTTCGGTAAGGAAAAAATGGTACGTTTCAGTTAAAATGGCTCAGGGCACATATTTTACATGAGGCGTATTTTCACGAATTTTCTGATTCAGCAAAACAGAGGTCGCATGAAAGTTGAAAAAATTGGCAAATAAGTACGTGATGGATAGCTGAGTACAGAAAAAAATATACTTTTCTAATATATATAGACGATCATGACTGACTGACTGACGCTAATTAAAAAAGGGGAAAGGTACAAGGTATGAGACTGAATCTTGGTGGCATGGAGTCCCCTGAGTCATCATATCAAAGGAAACATTTTACTTCGCTGAAGAACAATTGACAATTTTTATGCCTATGAAAATGTTTTCTTGTTGATTGATGCCTTGGGGCCCGATTGGAAAACTTTGTCACCTGCAGATTTACTTGGACTCAAGCACTTGAAATCACTTCAACCGTTTATTTAGGGGCAGTATCACTTGCTGCACGGTCCATGTCCATCCAAGTTTAATTATTGATACAATACGGCACAAAATATAAACAAGAAAGGTAATCTTTGACTCAGTGATTCGGGACTCGACAAAAATAATCGAACTCATCGCTACTAATCCGACGACCGCTTCAGGGAGTAATAAACCCCCCACACCACACGTTGAAATAAATGGAGGCCGGAACCAAGAACAGCAACCCAGCCGTCTGGAGAATCGGGATGAGCTCCACTTTAAGGAGGCGACGCACTAGAAGCCCGCAGGGTGTGTCGTAGGCATTTGACATCAGGCATTCATGTGGGGATCCATCGCAGCAGGAACTCAGGATGTCTGACCAGTCCGTGTAATTTCAGAATCTGGAGCATTTCAGGGAGCTCTGCATCACGTCCAGGCTTGAATATCCGCAAGGTTGTTCGAGTGGAATTTTTCCTGCATGGTTTTGTCCAGAGGTTTCTCTTCTTGTTTCAAACTCTGCTTCATAGAAAACTATGGCCAAGTTGTAAATGTACATGGTGTCTTTCTAGGGCAAGAAATACTCATTGGGTTCTGCTCTGAGGTGTGGGCAGAGTCCATACATCAGCTGGGATATCGCAATCCCAGGCCAAAGTGCGAGTGACAGAAGCCACACAAAGGACAGTTCTAGCGGCTTCATTCCAGAAACGTTCGTCGCACGGTAGCTCCGATTCAACCAATGGCACCGATACGGCGACAAAGATACATTTGCGTCGATAAGATTAAGAATCTTAAGTAGCCGTTTGTGTGCCAATCCTGTGCAACAGTGCCCACGGCCTGTGGACAATGACGTCGGGCCAGATAAATAAAATCTTTGTAACCTGCTGATTCACTTGCACACTAGCGCTTGAACACTCTTCAATCCTTCCTTAATGGGCTGAATCACTTGCTGCACGGTTCATGGTCATTCCATATTAACATTACAACCACATTTAATAAAAATAATATTATTTATAATAAAAAAGTAGAAATAACTAAACATGTGGAACATTAATGGGAAATCACCATTTTTGATAATTGAGGCCACGAAACTCTTGAGTTGGTCAAGTACGATGCAGAATTGTATCTAATAAATGAAATAATCTGACGACCCCCACAGACGGTAACAACACACTTTCCACAACGGGAACATACAAAATATTATGATAGGAACAAAGAACAGCGATCCAGCCGTTTGGAGAATCGGGATGAGCTCTTCTTGGGGAAGGCGAAACACTACAGGCTAGCAGGGAAATCCGTAGGCTGACGACTCCGGGCATTGAGGTGGGGATCCTTCGCAGCAGGAACTTGGGGTGACGGGCCAATCGGAGTGATTCGTGACTCCGCAGCATTTCAGGGTACTCTGCATCGCATTCCAGGCTTGAACATCTCCAGTGTTGTTCGAATGGAGGGTTTTCTCCATTTTGATGGTCAGTATCTGATGATTCTCTTCTCGAATCAGTGTCCTCTTCATCGTAATGGACAGGATCACCCATGCGAATTCCGGGATTACAATGGTAATGAGAACCAAAGTGATTAACAATCCTCCCTCTTGCCCTTCTTTGATGGTGAAGATAATGTAGGCTGCCAGCCACAGTAGAGACAACACGAAGATGGCGATGGCTATGTTGTGGATGTAGATGGTGCCTTTCTTCTGCAGGAAATACTCATACGGCTCGGCTCTGAGGTTCGAGCGGACCCCGTAGACCAGCTGGGATATCGCTATCCCGAACCAGAGAGTGAGAGACAGAAGCCATATTAAGCACGAAACCAATGGCTTCATTCCGAAAATGTTCTATTTCAACTAGACTCACCGGCAAAAAGCTTTATTTGTGTAGATAAGATAGAGTATGTTGAATAAACTTTCTTGTGTCAATCCACCCTAACTATCCCACGGTCTGGGCTGAATCATGTTAGAAAATTATTAAATTTGCAGGTAGAAGGACAAACCTGATAACAACAAAGATCCATAACTATGCATCTCTTCTTCATGAGCTGGGGGCAACAATTGTAATTTTGCCATTGCTCAAAAATGTACAACTAGTTCACAAAGGCCTTACATCCTCGCTTTACGTATAATGAAGTTTCTTAACAGGTATAATAAAAGTTGAAAAGAAAGAAAATCATGCAATTGCGAGAGAAATTTAAAAATATCCACATTTTTAGTGTTAAAAGCTTATTTTTAAATGTTTAACATAATTAGCAATTAGTTGGTGGCATGTAGTGGATGTGACGTAGGTATCAAGCATTCATCTGACGATCCTTCGCAACAAGAACTCGGGATGTCGGGCCAGTCCGTGTAATTCCGGATTCCGCAGCATTTCAGGGTGCTCTGCATCACGTTCCAGGCTTGAATATCCGCTAGGTTGTTCGAGCAGAGTGTTTCCTGCATGGTTTCGTCCGGAGGTTTCTCTTCTAGTATCAAGCTCTGCTTCATCGTGAAGGCCAAGGTCCCCGAAGCGAATTCCAGGATCACCATCGAAAAGAAGACCAATTGATGAGGCAAGAGTTAACATGGCTCCTACTTGCCCTTGCCCTTTGCACGTGAAGAAAATGCAGCCTGCGAACCACAGAAAGGACATGACAAAGACAACAATGGCCACGTTCTAGATGTAGATGTTGTCTTTCTGCGGCAGGAAACACTCATTGGGTTCCGCTCTGAGGTGCGGGCGGAACCGGTTCACCAACTTGGATATCGCTATCCCAAGCCAGAGTGTGAGAGACAGAAGCCGCATGAAGGAAAGTACAAACGGCTTCATTCAGAAAATGTTAGCCGCACGGTAGCTCATATTCAACTAAGAATCAAATGCTACATTTGCGTCCATAAGATAAAGAATCTTAAGTAGCCGTTTGTGTGCCAATCCAGCGGAACTGTGCCAACGGTCTGTGATCAACAACGTCAGGTCTTTATGTGACTTATAGCCAGAAGAATGAAATGCATGACAACAAAAATCCATTCCTATGCTTCTGTTTATCATGAGAAGATTATAAAAAGAGGAGCGTAAGAATCATTCAACATTTTCTGAATCAGCATTTGTAATTTAGCCACTGGGTAAATCTTGGATGCTGGTCCGCATGAGCTAACTTCCTCGCTTTACTTCCAGTTAGGTTTCTTTGCACGACATATCAAAGCTAAAATGTAGGAAAACCAAACAATCGTTAGTGAAATTTAATAACATATGCATCTTTAGATTATAAAAAAAAAACAAATTCCTTAATGTCAGACACCAAAGGCACGTCGGTGGTGGACCGCCAGCTACGTCTCGGGAAGAGAACTGGTGGTCCACCACTTGGCGGGCCATTGACTGCATGTCCGCTCACAACCATTGACCTTCCCGGCTGCTGGAAGGCCACCTCATAACAAGAAAGTTGGTTGGTGGCGGATCCCCAGCAGGGAAAAGGCCTAATGCCGTCCAAGCATATCAGACTCACATTTAAAAGTTGGAAATCTTATTTGCTCAGAAGAGTGGACTGCGATGCTGATAACTAAAGAGAACCGAAGAACTGAAGAAAGAGAACTAAAGCACCCAGTTTAGCGCGACTGCTCTGGTTCCGTCCTCCTGTTCAGGTACATGACTTCATCGGTCTTAGTATCGGTGTCTGGATTTCAGTTTTTAATGCATGAGATAATTGAGCGGTTAACATAGAGAAAGAGGAGGTTACCTGCCGGTGGCAACCAGGGACGTCAGAACAAGGGGGCGACCTGTACTTTGAATTCTTCGGATACTTCTCGGAATGGCAGGATGATGCATCATATCTAGACTTCTCATGGGATCATCGGTCTGGGCTGGTGCCTCGGTCACCTGCTCTCTTCCCGTAATCATTCTTGCACTCCCCTAGATGCATTATCGAGAGTCCCCACTAGATAGTAACCAATAAACGTTAAAGAAAGAGCGAGAATAGTAACATAATGGAAGTACCTCAAATTCTTTCAACCATGTGCCTTTTTCCATTCTTCATCCAATGAATGTGCTGCTCTCCGTCTTTGGAGATTTTCAGGGCTGGGAAGTCCTGCCTCATCCGCCGTATTCGCCTGACCTCGCACCCTCAGATTAATACTCGTTCCGGGCGCAACAGAACCATCTAAAGGAAAAATGCTTTGATGATCGCGACCAGCTGGAAAAGGACCTGCGAACTTTTTTCAAGTCGAAATCCCCCCAATTCTATGAAGATGGTATTATGGATTTGCCCCGTAGATGGGAATACGTAGTACATAATGACACATGACAAATGACATATGTAATGTTGATGTTCTTTTTTTCAATTAAAAACGGAAAATGAAAATTCCGACAAGACTTTTGTACCAACCTGATAGTTGCTCATAGGAGTGATCACGTGAATGCCCTCGTAAAGAGCATTTATTACATGCCGAATCAAATCCCCTAGATCCTGGTTGCTTCGGGAATCAACAATTCCCAGCTCGTGTCTGTCTGTTTCCCTGTAATGGTTCTATAAAAATTTCATGAAAATATTTCCAACCCAAACCTTTAATTTTAGAGATCGGAACTTTTTTTTACTACATTACCCTAGCAGTTGCAAGCTGCAGTGTTCGTGCGAATGTCCCCGATCGTAGCGTAGGTTAGACTTAAATGAGAACATCTGTTACGAGCCCTGCACCTGGCACTGCCTGCACGAACTCCTTCCCGTCGAAGTCCGTCGTGTAGCAGGACTGGTGCAAGGAATGTGGATAACACATAGTGGGGTCAGATTCATGTACTGGAACTGCTTGTTCAACTGGTTTGTCATGAGCACGAATCCGCCAGTATAAAGCGCGGACTGGGAATTGCGCGCTACTTTTGTGCTACATCGAAACTTTTCAAAATTTTGGAAAATTTCATTCTATCAAGTTCTTATAATGGACCATATGCGGTCGGGATATATCAGTAGCGAATTCTTGCCGGTGCCGAGAATGTGGCAGCAAGTGGGACATTCGGCTGCTGCCCCGCTCAACAGTGTAGGTGGATTGCCACAAGCTGTCTTTCCATACCTCAACTGGTCTTGAACGATGTGATGCACGGTACCTATTGAGATGCTCAGTTCCTCTGCAACGGCACTCAGTTTCACCGGTCGGTCTTCTCTGATGATTCCATCAAGGCGACCAAGATTGTCATCCGTACATGAGGTGCGTGGTCGCTCAGGTCGCTGCTCATCTTAAACGTTAGTCCGGCCGTTTTTGCACGCATTACACCAAACGCACACTTGCAGCCGTGACCCGATATCAGGGCCTAACACCTCCTCAAGCTGTTAAAAGATTTCAGATCGTTTTGTGCTTTTTGCATTTAGAAATCTATTAACACTACGCAGCTGGACATATGTCCACGGGTGGAGTATGACGGCCATCTTTACACTGTACTATGACGTCATTACCTTCGAGTGGCACGCTTTGGCGGCAACTGAATGAATCAGATAAGGCTCCCCTTGTGTTCAGTGCTTTCAAACTTACCTCGCCTGCTCCTTCATGTGTTAATGCTCTTGCAAAGTTATTTATTGAAACATCCTCGTTGAAGTGCACGGGAATAAGCAAGCGTGAAGGGAAAGTGAAAAAACAATTCGTTCCCATCTTGTCTCAGTTGGTCATGATTAATCAAAGTCGGAGTACAAAAAAGGCGCTCATACCGCAAACTGTGATAATTGACCAGCTAAATGACAATTGGCATGTCTTCATGTGAAAATGTTCTCTTGTGCCTAGATGCCTTGGGGCCCGATGAGAAGAAAGTCTCGTCACCTGCTGATTCACTTGCACTTCAGAACTTAAAATGACTTCAACCCTTTATGTAGGGGCAGTATCACTTGCAGCACTGTCCATCTCCATCCAAGATTAATTGTTGATACAAAACCAGGCAAAATATTATCATGAAAGGTAATCTTTGACTCAGTGATTCGGGAATCGACAAAATCATCGAACTCATCACAACTAATCCGACGACCGCTTCAGAGAGTAACAAAACCACCCACACCACACGCTGAAATTAATGGAGTCCGGAACCAAGAACAGCACCCAGCCGTCCGGAAAATCGGGATGAGCTCCTCTTCGAGGAGGCGACGCACTTCAAGCCTGCAGGGTGTGTCGTAGGCATTTGACATCAGGTATTCACGGGATCCTTCTTAGGAGGAACGCGTGATGTCGGGCTTGTCCGTGTAATTCCAGACTCCGCAGCAATTCAAGGTGCTCTGCATCTCGTTCCAGGTTTGAATATCCGCCAGGTTGTTCGACTAGAGTGTTTCATACATGTTTTTGTCCAGAGGTTTCTCTTCTTGTATCAAGCTCTGTTTCATCGTAAAGGCCATAGTCCTCGAAGAGCGTGAGGAGAAGCGAGAAGTGGGCGCCTCCTGTCTAAATCTCTGGTGCGGCCGCCTCCACGGTCACGGCATTTTCCACGGTGTTCAGAGTTCGGTTGCATGTACTTTGTTATTTCTTCGTTGTTTCTTCAGGAATGTTGGCCAGAAAGTGACCAAATCCCTCATGGGTTGGCGCTTTTTTCTTTTAAGGCAGTTCCACTTCAGAACGAGAACAATTTTTGGAAGTCTAAGGTAAGGGAAATTCCTGTTTGCATTAGTCATGGACATGCCGAGTAAGATAACGTTCTGAGAGAATGAATGGGAATATAAATTTTTCCGTGAGGAATAGGCACAAAATACGGCTTCTCTGCAGTCCTTACCCTGCAACTTTTTGTCTCCTTGTCCTTCAGCCCCAGATTCCATGCGATTCTCTTTCAAATTTCAATTCAATTCAATTTTCGAAAAGAAAGTGAGGGAATTGAGTTGGCATTCTCAAAGTATGTAACTAACGAATATTTGTCGACCGGGAAATCTGTCTTAGGAACAATTTTACATTGAATGAACTTCTGACATGAGCGAGAAGGTGAATGTATATTTTTCAATTAGACAGTAAAACCCCAATCACTCATTCAAATATTGACAAGGTATCGTTTCAATGATCATGACTGATCGACTGATCTCCCCGCACAACCGGATAAACAACAACTCAAAAACACATGAGTCACAGCGGGAACCAGATACAGCAACCCAGCTGTCTTGAGAAGCGGGTTGAGTTCCTCTCGGAGCAGGCGAAGCACTTCAGGCTCACAGGGTATGTCGTAGATTTCCGTATCCTGGCACGGATGTGGGGATCCTTCGCAGCAGGAACTCGGGATGACGGGCCAGTCAGAGTAATTCCCGACTCCGCAGCATTTCAGGGCGCTCTGCATAGCGTCCCAAGCTTGAGTATCCGCAGTGCCGTTCGAATGGAGGGTTTCATGCATGGTCCGGTTCAAAGATTTCTCTTCTTGCATCAGGGTATTCCTCATCTCATTCTCCTCTCCTCATTTGCCGTGAATGAAGAAGACAGTGGATATATTTTACAAAATCATACTCATGAAATATACAATTTCGATTTCCCTTCTGATTTTGCACTTTAAATGCCAACCATCAACAAGGAAGGTTTTCTCTCGCTCGGAGCTTCGCTTGCTCCCTGCCTGAGCTTCATGCTCTCATAATTACAGCAATAAATTCCTGTTCATAGGAAGATCATGTGTTCGCCTCCCCAGATTTTTCGTCCAATAGTCGCCACTGACTTCTCGAGTTGTTCCTTGGCCCTTCGTTGAACCAAGATCAAGCCCCATCTCACTAACACCAGATATTGGCTCAATGCTGGACTAGCATCGGGCATATGGACTACATCTCAGCCAATACTGTCAATATAGGCTAAAAATTGATTCCCAATATTGCATTCATCTCCTATCCAATATCGGACGGATCCAATGTGTCCAAATTGAACTTAGGACCTTTTGAGAAGTGTGGAAGTTCTCTTCCAGGCCACTAGATGGAGATATCCCCAGTAGCACCCCAATATTAGATCAATATCTGCTGCCAAGGAATATACATCTCGGCTCAACATTAGCAACCATTTTGTACCATTATTCAGATTACTACCAGACCCCTTTCTGGTTCAATTTTGGCCTCAATATTTTCTCTAAATTCTGTATCCAGTGGAGGTATTCCAATGGTGAAGGCTGTGATATCTGCAGTACTAGTACCCCTACCCCTAGCATAGAGTAGAGAGTATAACTAGAGGCGACACACCGCTCGAATCCCATTCATTGACAGGGTCGCAATATAGATGTCGCTGTCGATCCTCCACCTAGCGGGCGCACAACTCTTCCATGGCCGAGCAGCTCCTTGCTGTTTTACGGAGTATCTTCGAATTCATTCCCTCGTTTCCTCGTTATGTCCTCAGAGCGAGGAAACGGAGGGTTAAGGTCGCAGATTCTGTTTACGTTCTAATACTCCTTTGGGAATGGAGGTTGTTATCATTATAAAGTTAGGAGCTAAAGGTATGGTAGGCCCTGCTGTCATGTGGTGGACCGAGACATGACTCTCCCCCACCATGGTGAGATCTAACATGAGGGCTGACAGAGAGCAAGACCCTCATGAAGCTAATGACTTAGCCCTGAGAAGGTGACTCACGTCTATGGGGAAGAAGTCAGCCCGAGAGAGAGCTGCTTCTCCCCCAGGATCTATCCCTTGAGGTTTTTTATCTTTAGGAGTTTTATTAAAGAGTAAGGAACTATGCGGCCTTATTGAGAAAGCAACCTGAATTCATTTATGTTAGTATCAGTGTTTTGGGGCGCTTAGTATTTAGGTCCACCTGAGCCGAATAATAATCAAATCTATAGGGTCCTAGCCGTTTTATTTCTTGAGTCAGTAAGGTGTGATTTTGTTAAGTCGATATGATATTTGCATCCTATCGGAAGGGTTAAGGGCAGATGCCCCGAAGATCGTTTGCGGACCCAACCGGTCGGAAGGGCCTAATCAGGTGTCCGCGTGCGAACGTAAGAGCTGAGAGTTAGTGGGGGTGCGCGAAGGGAAGTTTGAGTGGGAAAGGAGGTAACGTAAAGGGATCTCATAGGGAACTTGTTTACGGCCTGGGCTCGATTATTCTGTCTCAATTACGCGGATAGCAAATGAGGAAGTATCCGAATTTATTAATTGACTGGGCGACATATATGGCGAGGTTCTAAACAATCCTGTGAGGGACGATTACAGGGAAAGAGGGAAGGGTACTTCTTTGTACTGTGCGAAAAGCAAGACCCTTACCTCCATCTCGCGGCCTGAAGGAGAACTTCAAAATTCCCCCAAAACTTTTTAAGTGCTGTCGGGCACATTAAACACGACGTCGGTCCAATATTGGAAAGATGATGGAATGGCAATATTGGTGGAGACAATATTTAGCCTATATTGGCGATATTGCCCAAGATGTGGCCAACGTACCCAATGTTGAGCCATTATCTGGTGCTCCTGGAGATTGGGGTAGCGCAAATGTTGGCCAAATGCTGGACCAACATATACGTTGGCTACAGCTTGGCCAATATAGTCAATATCGGCTAAATATTAGAGAAGCAATATCTTGCCAATATTGCCATGCCATTATTGATCCAATGTCGGACCGACGCGACGATCCAATGAGCCAAAGCAGCATTTCGAAGTTCATTTTATATATGTCTGTTGAATTTCTCAACCTGGCCACAAGATGGAGGTGTCGATCTACCTTTTCCCACAGTTCGCAAATGCATCCTTGCCTTATTCCTTGGAATCGTCCCTCACAGAAACGTTCCAGCACTTCATCCTTTGGCTCTCCCAATCTCTTTAAAGGAATCAACAAAGCAGCCATTTCACCTGTGATCTCCATATTACAGAGGGATCCATAGAATGAATTAGCCTTAAGCAAGCGCATATTCTCCATAGGAACGCTACACCAAAGATCCTGTACGCCAGCTGTGATATTGAAATCCCCAACCAGAGTGCGAGAGGCGGAACCGACATCAAAATAAAAATCCACTTCATTCTCAATCTGTTTCCTGCACCACTAAACCGATTCGAGTCGGAACGCGGATTGTCAGCTTCATCGGCTTGATAAGATATCACTTCTCCGTTCGCGTACTGTGCAAATAAATTACAGATCGATCCTTGTACTGGACAACCCGTTCCTTCACTATCATGCTACATATTTCTACAGTCTAATCTAATGAGTCAGTGCTGTGTTCCATCAATTTTTGGGAGCAATTCCTTTCTGTTTATCAACTGAATGCTTTTCTCACTTTTCATCAAGGAGTTTTTTTTCATATCCCCCCCCCCTCCCACCATTCCCAGTGTTCGACACGCATAGATGGCTTACTTGTCATTTATCGTATCACTGTATTTAGTCACTCGCACTCTACGTGAGGAAGTTCTGATGGAATTCGCAAGTAAGCATCTTAGAACTCGATTGTCATGGAATCCAGCGTGAAGCTAGCCAAACTGCCAGACTTTGCTTCGCGGCGCAAGTCGAGTCTGCCTGCGCGGACGTCAAGCAGCGCCGTTCTGTCACCTGCCTCCCTCCGATGACCTTGGCCTTCCGCAGGGAATGCTGCCGGCCGGATCGGGGATTGACGCGTTGCATGATCCCAGTTTTTAAGCTTTTTCTGAGCCTCTCCCACAGATATCTTAGGGGAAGACATAGCTACCATGTAATAGGCTATCATGTGATAGGTTCTTGCATACGGGCCTTTATCTGAAAGGAGTTTCAGTAAAGAGACGTGTTCGCAAGTTCTGTCTGCCGTTTCCTTAGGTCGAGAAAAGAATGATACTTCTCTCTACCGAAGGAAGTGGACGAGCTATCCTGCGCAATCCAGCGACATATGCGGCATGGACAATAAATTACGCAGTCCTAGGCAGTACTTGTATTCGTAATGCAAGTGCCCCTACCATGGGAAAACCCTTTATCTGTAATTGATTTACATCTAAATGCTGAGCCAATTTTGACCCCGGTTGCCATTCCCGTCGTAATGCCTGGGTTTCGAAACCCAAAAAATTCTCCACAAATCCTAAAGGTCAGGGATCCTATAGGATCCTATAGGTTTTTCGTGTTTCAAAAACTTATAGTAAAGTCTATAGGTTTCCAATAAAAATAACTATTGGTTTCCTATAGGACATTTCGGTAAGGGCGGCTCCCGTTAAACCAATCCTCTGGATCTGAAGCAAAACAAGATAAGACGATGACGAGATTTCATCTTTTATTAATCCCCCTCCCTTCCCCTTAGCAAGATTGGGCCAAGGGTTACGTCTGGGGAAGCCTGAAATCTTTATCCGACCCTGTTTTTGTAGTTGAGCCGGAGCACTCCTTGGGATGAGGATAAGCAATCCCTCCGGCAGGAGTGAGCAAAACATAGCGAGGATGACTCCAGACTTCCAGTTGAAAGAACTGCTGTATACCCATAGGGCGCTCACATGCACCCAACTGGAAAGGAGAGCCTGCACACCCGTAAGAGTGCTATGCGAGCCTCCTAGGGAGGGAATGAACGCGGAGAGGCGAGAACGCGCGGCCAAGTGCAATATTTAAACCGTCGCACATCCTACACTCACCTAGTAGGATTTGATGTGTGGTTGCAGAGGGATTCAACATTCTCACTGAGATCTGACTCTGGGTTGCCCTTGAAGTCAACGATGACGTTGCGGACGGAAGAGAGGAATTCCTTTTCCCGGAAAATGAATCACTCCCGAGAAGACCAGTTTTTTTTTTGGGCCCAGATCGCCGAGGAGAATGAGATTTATTTTCCCTCTTGTGGCACAACATCTTGGCCATTTCCGTGAGCGAATCTCGGATGTTCTCCCTGTTGCTGGCTTTAAGAGTTTTATTGAGAAATGAAAATTAACATTTCTTCCCATGTAGAATTGGAAAGAAAAGGTTTATCTTCAAAGAAAGTTTTCACTTATAACATGTATTAAATGATTTAATTTGCAAACCCTTGTAAACATACCGAAATCATATTTCGAAATTTGGACTCAGCAGGCCTAAAAGTCATCCTTTGATATTATTGAATAGTGACTATTTATCAAGTGCCATCTTGCTTCATTTGTGGGAACCTTGTTCATTCCAGTGACTGAGATAGATGGCTAGCCCACAGATGCTCGCCCAAGCTCACCCCACTCACAGCCGACGTGGGCCCAACGTGCTGTGCTACATTTTACATGACACAGCTGCTTTGTCGATGTTATTACTTAGGAAGTGGAACCCGAAGAAAAATTAAGGAAAATTGCATATTTATATCATCTCTATTCAATATTAAGTTCAAAACATATTCTTTGCATTTTTCCTCATCGCATTTGCAATTTTAAGAGCAAATTCACCTTTTTCCAGACGAAAGGCTTTCGTGACCGACTCAACAAAATCTGGTCCATCCGTAGGATTCACGTTAATCTTCATTCCTAGACAAATTCCCTCACCAAGCACAGAGTGACCTATGTTGCATGTAGGAGTACGTGAATATCCTACACTTGATACTGTCCTCCCATCTCCTCACGACGCGAAAGCGCAGGCCATCGAGAACATGTCTAGTTGTCCAGGCCTTTTCATATAGGCCTGGACCAATGGTAGCTAATATTTATTTCAAAGTTGGGTGGTTAGGATGCGATGAATATACGAAATGTGGCAATAAAGTTCCCAATAAAAAGATTAGCGTTCAACATTCTGTTTCACAATGGCACAAAACTCCAACAAACACACTTATGGTCCCAACAGAAGGTGCTGGCAATTGCTGGCACCTTCCGGGTGTTTCCATGTCATGGATGCAGCTGTGGTTTTTGGGATGTAATGGTGCACCCTTGTCACGTCTCCCGTCAGAATGGGCTGGAGAAGTCACATACCTACTTTGTGGCAACGAGTTAAATGACGCAGTGGGAGTCCCATTTTTAGTCAGCCGATCTTCTCTGAAGATTCCTTGAACTCAACGACGATTGCCATCCGTACATGAGGTGCGTGGTCGGTCAGGTCGCATTGCAGTCATTATAGTCAACATTAGTCCGGCCGTTTTTGAACGCATTGTACCACACGTACACTTGCTGCCGTGATCCGACATCAGGACCTAACGCCTCCACTAGCGGTTGAAGAATTTCAGATTTTTTTTTTCATTTTGCATTCAAAATACAATAACACTATGCAGCTAGACGTATGTTCACGTATGCCGTCCATCTTTACACTGTACTATGACGTCAATACCGGCGAGTGGCACGCTTTGGCGGCAACCGAATCAACCAGATAACGCTCTCCTTCTGGTCAGTGCTTTCAAACTTACCTCACCTACTCCTTCATGTGTTAGTGCTCTTGCCAATCTATTTATTGAAACACCTCCGTAGAAGTGTACGGCAATATGCAAGCGTGAAGTGAAAGTGAAAAACAATTCGTTCTCATTTTGTCTCAGTTGGACTTGATTGTATAGAAATGAAGAACAAGCAGGAGTAAAGTGAATATGAACAACTATTCATTCCATCTAAAATTTTTCTCTTAAATAATCAAATTTGAAAAATCTACATGCATTCCGTTAACAGTGAAATTTGATCCTGCTAATTGACAAATGCCAAGCCTACGACACTTTGACAGCAGTACAGGCTACAGAAGACCGGTCTATTTTTATATAAACAGTAGACGTCTAAGTGAACGTGAGATCGCGAACTTGTGAGAAGTTAGGAAGGAATTACCTGACTTAGTGAACGTCCACGGTTCATGTTCAATCCAGATTAAACGTACCACCACATACAAAACAAATAATGCTATTTCGAACAAAAAGGCGAAATCACTAAACATGTGGAAAATAAATCGGAAATCACCATTTTTGCTACTTGAGACCACGAAAAGCTTAAGTTGGTTACGTACGATGTATATTAGAATCGTAACACAGAGAAGGAGCCTAAAAATGTATTTCGACACTGTGTCTCTTCCTTTTGATTTTGACTTCATAGCATGGGATTCTTACTCATTATTCAGAAGAAAGGAGAAATTGGAAAAAAATTGTTTATAATTTTCTACCAAAACAGTGAATATAATGTAATTTGAAATATAATACAGCCGATATTTGACGCAGTCATTCATGAGTCGACAAGGAATCATTAAAAAATTTGTAAGTAATCTGACGACTCCCTCAGACTGTAACAACACACTCCACATAAGACGAACATACAAAACGTGGCCGGAACCAAGAACAGCAATCCAGCCGTTTGAAGAATCGGGATGAGTTCTTCTTGGAGCAGGCGAAGCACTATTGCCTCGCAGGGATTTCCGTAGGCTGATGACTCCGGGCATTGAGGTGGGGATCCTTCGCAGCAGGAACTTGGGATGACTGTCCAGTCGGAGTGAGTCGTGACACCGCAGCATTTCAGGGTGCTCTGCATCGCATTCCAGGCTTGAACATCTTCAGTGCTGTTCGAATGGAGGGTCTTCTCCATGGTGATGGTCAGGATGTGATGATTCTCTTCTCGAATCAGTGTCTTCTTCATCGTAATGGACAGGATCCCCGTTGGGAATTCCAGAATTACCATGGTAAAGAGAACCAAATTCATCAGCAATCCTCCCACTTGCCCTTCTTTGATAATGTAGACCGCCAACCACAGAAGAGACAAGACGAAGATGGCGATGGCCATGTTGTGGATGTAGATGGTGTCTTTCTGCTGCAGGAAATACTCATAGGGCTCGGCTCTGAGATACGAGCGGATCCCGTAGACCAGCTGGGATATCGCTAAGAAAATGAGAGGCAGAAGCCATAAAATGCCCAAAACCGATGGTTTCATTCCGAAAATGTTCGCCGCACGACAGCCCAGATGCAACTAGACGCACCGATCCCGCGGCAAAAAGCTTTATTTGCATTGATAAGATAAAGAATGTTGATTAAACATTATTGTGTCAATCCACCGCAACTACGCCAACGGTCTGTGCTCAATCATGTCAGAAAATGATTAAATTTCTAGGTAGAAGGACAAACCTGATAACTACAAAGATACATTGCCAAGCACCTCTTCTTCTTGAGCGGGGGTCAACATTTGTAAGTTTGCCATAGCACAATAATGTGCAACTATTCAATAGTTCACAAAGGCCTTACATCCTCTCTTTACGTCAAATGAAGTTGTTTTGCAGATCAACTCAAAGTTGAAATAAATGAAAATTATGGAATTGCCAGCGAAATTTAATAATATCCAGATTTTTAGTATTAAAAGCTTATTTTTATATGTTAAACACAATTAGACATTAGGTCATGGAGCGCCACCTATGGATGGGATTGGAACTGGTTGTCCGCCACAAAGGTTTCTCATAGGGAACATGAACTTGATTACGGCCTGGGCTCGATTATTCTTTCTCAATTATACGTATAACAAATGAGGAAGTGTCGAATTTATTAATTGTTATAATGAGACTGGGCGACATATATGGCGAGGTTCTAAACAACCCTGTGAGGGACGATTGCAGGGAAAGAGGGAAGGGTACTTCTTTGTACTGTGCGAAAAGCGAGACCCTTACCTCCATCTCGTGGCGCGAAGGAGAACTTCAAAATTTCCCAAAAACTTTTAAGTGCGGTCGGGCACATTAGACCACAACGTCGGTCCAATATTGGAAAGATGATGGAATGCAATATTGGTGGAGACAATATTTAGTCTATATTGGCGATATTGCCCTAGATGTAGCCAACGTACCCAATGTTGAGCCATTAGCTGATGCTACTGGGAATTGGGGTAACGCAAATGTTGGCCAAAAGCTGGACCAACATATACGTTGGCTACAGCTTGGCCAAAATAGTCAATATCGGCTAAATATTGGAGAAGCAATATCTTGCCAGCATTGCCATTTCATTATTGATCCAATGTCGGACCGACGCGACGATCCACTGAGCCAAAGTTGCATTTAGAAGTTCATTTTATATATGGCTGTTGAATTTCTTGACCTGGCCACAAGATGGTGCCGATCTACCTTTCGCACAGTTCACAAATGCATCCTCGTCTTATTCCTTGCAATCGTCCCTCACAGAAACGTTCCAGGACCTCACCATTTGCCTCTCCCAGTCTCTTTAAAGGAATCAACAAAGTAGACATTCCACCTGTGATCTCCATATTACAGAGGGATCCATTGAATGAATTAGCCTTAAGCAAGCGCATATTCTCCATAGGAACGCTACAACAAAGTAATTCCGTATCAATTGCCTGTCTGTTTCGTTTGGATCCCGTACGCCAGCTGGGATATTGAAATCCCCAGCCAGAGTGCGAGAGGCGGAACCGACAACAAAATAAAAATCCATTTCATTCTCAATCTGTTTCCTACACCACTAAACCGTTTCGAGTCGGAACGCGGATTGTCAGCTTCATCGGCTTGATATGACTTCTCCGTTCGCGTACTGTGCAAATAAATTACAGATCGATCCTTGTACTGGACCACCCGTTCCTTCACTATCATGCTACATATTTCTACAGTCTAATCTAATGAGTCAGTGCTGTGTTCCATCAATTTTTGGGAGTAATTCCTTTCTGTCTATCAACTGAATGCTTTTCTCACCTTTTATGAAGGAGTTTTTTTTTCATATTCCCCCCCCCCACCATTCCCAGTGTTCGACACGCATAGATGGCTTACTTGTCATTTATCGTATCACTGTATTTAGTCACTCGCACTCTACGTGAAGAAGTTCTGATAGAATTCGCAAGCAAGCATCTTACAACTCGATTGTCATGGAATCCAGCGGGAAGGAAGCCAAACTGCCAGACATTGCTTCGCGGCGCAAGTGGAGTCTGCCTGCGCGGACGTCAAGCAGCGCCGTTCCGTCACCTGCCTCCCTCCGATGACCTTGGCCTTCCACAGGGGATGCTGCCGGCCGGATCGGGGATTGACGCGTTGCAAGATCCCAGTTTTTAAGCTTTTTCTGAGCTTCTCCCACAGATATCTTAGTGGAAGACATAGCTTCCATGTAATAGGCTATCATGTGATAGGTTCTTGCATACGGGCCTTTATCCGAAAGGAGTTTCAGTAAAGAGACGTGTTCGCAAGTTCTGCCTGCCGTTTCCATAGGTCGAGAGAAGAATGATACTTCTCTCTACCGAAGGAAGTGGACGAGCTATCCTGCGCAATTTCGTCTCTTATTAATCCCCCTCCCTTCCCCTTAGCAAGATTGGGCCAAGGGTTACGTCTGGGGGCTCCTGAAACCTTAATCCGACCCTGTTTTTGTAATCGAGCAGGAGCATTCCCTGGGATGAGGATAAGCCCTAGGCGATCATCCCTCCGGTGAGAAAAGCGGAGCGAGGATGACTCCAGACTTTCAGTTGAAAGAACTACTGCATATCCATAGGACGTTCACATACACCCACCTGTAAAGGAGAGCCTGCACATCCGTAAGAGTGCTATGCGAGCCTCCTAGGGAGGGAATGAACGCGGAGAGGCGAGAACGCGTCGCCAAGTACATGCACATTCATTTTTAAAACGTCGCACATCCTACATTCACCCAGTATGATTTGATGTGTGGTTGCTCAGGGATTCAACATTCTCACTGAGGTCGGACTCTGGATTGCCCTTGAAGTCAACGATGGCGTTGCGGACAGAAGAGAGAAACTCCTTTTCCCCATCTTTACCCAGTGCCATCTTGCTTCATTTGTGGGAACCCTGTTCATTCGAGTGACTGAGATAGATGGCTAGCCCACAGATGCTCGCCCACGCTCCCCCACTCACAGCCGACGTGGGCCCAACGTGCTGTGCTGCATTTTACATGACACAGCTGCTTTGTCGATGTTATTACTTAGGAAGTGGAACCGGTAGAAAAATAAAGGAAAATGGCATATTTATATAATCTCTATTCAATATTAAGCTCAAAACTTAATTCGTTGCACTTTTCCTCATCGCATTTCAACTTTAAGAACAAATTCACAATTTTCTGATAACCACATTTATTAGTGAGCTCGCAGCGTTTCTTTTAGTTCCAAATTGAAGAACACCGTCAGTAACTAGCATCGAGACGAAAGGCTTTCGTGACCGACTCAACAAAATCTTGTCCATCCGTAGGATTCACGTTAATCTTCATTCCTAGACAAATTCCCTCACCAAGCAAAGAGTGACCTATGTTGCAGCCCGATGGATAACTGGTTGGGCACGAAAGAACCCAAGCAGTATGCTTATGTTTATTTTACGCAAAATGAATGTAAATTTTTTGTCCATTTTATAGCATTTTTATGCAACCCATTGTCAAGATAATGTCAAAATGTTAGCAGAAATGTCACTTCTGTGATACATAAACGGTGATATAAAATTAACGTTAATTTTACGTAAAATTGACATTTTACCCCGTTTGCATTTCCAACAGTATGTTTACGTTCATTTTACGTTAGATTTATGTTACTTTCCCCCTAGCATTCATGTGTCTTTAACGAGCCATCGGCACCTTTCAAAAGAACGGATATACTCTATCTCCCATTCCTTTCCATACCTCAGAACTCAAGGGTGGTTGAACGAGTACGCTCATCCTCATCAGCTTTCAAGAGTACCAACAAGACCTACCGCTCCCTCGTCCCGTACTGGAACCTCGGGAGGAGAAGTAGATGGAGCTCTCATCCATTTAGGATAGAGAAGCTTTAGTACTTGTGTAGCTGGTATTCTACTCTTCCCTAACTTTCGTGCACTGCTGTAATAAAAAGCTTAACTTCAGTAATGATTCCCCGAGTCATCTAATATATATAGATGATTGTGACTGACTGACTGACTGACTGACGATAATTCTAACCATGTTCTAGACATGATGAGAGGCTGAAACTTGGTACACAAATAGCTGTTAGATAGCTGACTCCAGAAAAATTGCAACTTTGGGGGTAAGTGCCCTGGGGGCTCATTCCAGGGGGTCTCATTTTGTAAACCTAGGTCTAACCCTCAGACGGACGCTTAAGCCTAAGCCATTCTCAGGCTCCCCTTGCCTTCAACAAAACGGAAGGAACGTGAGTAGCTGATGGGTTGTCGATTCCAGAGAAAGTCTAACTTCGAATGCCCAACTTTGGGGGTCCATGCCCTGGGGGCACGTTTTGGGGGAGGGGTTGGGGGACTGATTTCGCAGGCCTAGGCTCAACCCATGGATGGATGCTTAGGCTAATACCACTCTCATACATTTTCTTCCACAACTGTATGGAACCATTAGAAGAGCTTGAAAAAGGTACTGCCATAGAGTCCTTTTGCCAGAATATGAAATTAACGATAAAGTTCCCTACAGTCGAATTGGAATTATCGCCTTGAAACTCAGAAGTAATGAGCTTATGTGTCTGCTTCCTAGCCCCTCCCCCCCAGATGGAGATGTAGGCTTACACCATTCTCATGAACACGTCCCTTCCTCCTCAGTCATTGAAGGAAGTGTGTGTTGCTACGTTGTTCACTCTATAGGAATTCAGACTTCGGAGGGAGGGGGGGGTGTACACGCCCTGGGGACAAATTTCGCAGGCCTAGGCCTACCCCATGGATGGACCCTTAGGCCAATACTACTCTCATGCACACTTCTCTTCAAAGGAAACGGGATGGAAAATAAATAGCTGTTGGCTTGCATACTCCAAATACAGTTCGACATTGGCGGTACTTGCCCTAATGGGAATAACTCAGCAAGCTTATATCCAACCCTTGGACGATTGCTCAGGCCTACATTGATCTTTAATATTAGCCATCTTAGCGTTAAAACTCTGAAGTGGCTCATGTTTTGGGATGTTGTGTGCAGAAAAATTCAGACTTTGGAAGTAAATGCCCTGGGGCACAAATTTCAAACGGAGATGTTTTCCAATAATTTTTTTTTTGCATCAGTTGAACTGATGAACACGGAAAGCTGAAACTTTGTAGGAATGTTACTACTGAGACATGGAGTTACAGGAAAATGTTAAGTCTCGATGCATCCCCTGGGGGAATTTTTTCGAGGGGCGATGTTTTAAAAAAATTTTGTCGCGGCGAATTGGACAAAAATAGAAAGGTGAAACTTAGCACATGTATAACTGACATGACATTACTAAGCTGAGAGAGTATTCAGGTTTCATGGGGCATCCCCTCCGGGCATAGCTTTTGGGTGGGTCGGCTTTTCCAAGCATGTTTTTTCACCAGCGAAAAGGGCAAACGTATAATATTGAAACTTTGTTGGCATGTAGTTCACCTGGCAGACATAGAAAAGTAGCTGGCGCACGCATCACTGAAGTGATGTTGATTTAAGGAAAAATTCAACTTTTGCTAAACGTCTCCTCAGAGCGCAGCTTTTGGGTTGGTCGCTTTTCCAAATACATTTTTTTCCGCCAGCAAAAAGGGGAAACGTACAAGGCTGAAACTGGGTGGCATGGAGTTCCCTGAGTCTACATTTCAAAATAAAAAAAATTTTCTTTAAAGCCCATTAGACCACTTTTTTCAGTCCCATTTTCCTCATTTTTTTTATCCAGAGGCAGAAAATTTAAACTACTTTCAGAAGTTCTTATTTGATGGCTGAGTAGAGGAAAAATCCTAATTTTGAAATATGTCTCCTTAGCGTCGATTATTGAAGGGCAGTATTTCAAAATGTATTCTCCACCATTACAAAAAGGGACACATGAAAAGACTTCAGGTTAGGCACACATATAATCATAGAGGTAATGATTTTGACAAAAATGAAGACTTTCGACTCCATATGTCACGTATTTCAATGGGGACGTACTTCAAATACGTGTTTGCCATTTCGAAAAGAATAAATGAAATAATCACTATCCAAGGTAATAGAGCGCCGAAGGCGCGACCATAGCGAGTTTGTTTGCCCGAAGGGCAAACAAACTCGCTAGTATATTATAAACATATATATAATAATTTCAAGTTTTCCATATATAGACGTCTAATGAAGTGACGTCTAGTTGATGTAAAAGACACGTACACTTTGGTGACGTAAATATAGGAACGTAAATTTTACATGAACGTTATGTCATTTTCATGGCAATCCCAAGAAATTTACATTGTTTGCAAAGAATTGATATCTTGTTTAGGTAAACATGCTGCTTGGGAAGTTGAGCGAGGTGTCGACCCAGAAGAATACCGTCAGCCGTCAGCCGGATTCGAACTTGGAATTCCCGCAGGCTATCCGCTGAGCCACTGCGACTCCTTTGTGTGTATTCCTATCTCTCCTGGTGCTTCTGGAACTTGGAGAACTAGCGAGTACCAGCCCAGGTACAGATCTGCCATTCCACTGACCCCTGTACCACTGAATTTATTATATACTGCATATTCACCGCATTCTAACCATCCAAGCATGAAAACGTAAGTAATAGCCGTCATTGGTTCCGCTTAGACCTATATGAAAAGGTTCTGTACACTGAAACCATAGCGACCGGGCAACACAACCCAATGCGCACCCGCAGGTATCCACCTGGGTTGGGATGCCTTTTTTCTACGAAAGCATCCACTTTCTTTCCAGTCCTGACTGTTCACGAATCCATAATAGACAATGGAGAGAGCGGCTGCTCCCGACCGAGTAGACAGGGTTGTTAGGAGTCCGTGTATCTGGCATCCTAAACTTGATACTGTCCTCCCCCTCCACGCGACGCGAAAGCGCGGGCCATCGAGAACATGTCTAATTGTCCAGGCCTTTTCATATAGGCCTGGACCAATGGCAGCTATTATTTATTTCAAAGTTGGGTGGTTAGGATGCGATGAATATACGAATTTTGGCAATAAAGTTCCCGGAATGTCCCTGTAGAAACCATATCTTACTCACATGCTAATGGCTGTTGTCACCATCGAAATAGGGCAGCGATACACTTAGCCTAACGATGTTGCCACTGCTGAAAACATTCCTGGAACTACCATTTAGGAGAACTACCATTTTAGAAATACCATTTAGGGTCGCCGTCACATTTTAAACAGAAATCGCTTGGCGGTGAGTGCGTCATGAGCAGGGGCGTTATCGAGGTGCAAGATCCATGCTTGGGGCCGAAGTCCGGGACCTTTGCGATGAACGGAGTCGCGTAGCCTTGTTAGTATTTCCGCATAATAAAGCTGTTTCGCCGTTTGACCTCGTGGGATGAACCTGAAGGTGAACCTTAGAATCAAATAAACAAATCAGCATGGTCTTCATTTGGGATCTCGACCTTTCTCGGACTCGGAGATGATGGAGTTTCCCATTGCATGCTTTGCATAACTTTGCCTGAAAAGTTGTTTCCACCGGCCAACTCACGAGAAAAAAAAACCGGAAGGAACATCGAGCCGACGCTGTTTCTGTTCTTCAGTCGAAATTCGCGGCACAGTCCTTGCCGAAACTTTCTTCGTGTCAAAATCCTCCTCACAGTTTCGCTTGCAATTTTCCCAGACTTTGCACAAAACTTAATATTGATTCGCTGGTCTAAGCAGCGATCACGCATTTTCGCGATGGGTCCGAGAAACGCTTTCTAACTTTAACCGTGATTGTTTTACAAATGCTGCATGACGAAGCACAGACGTTTTGGAACACGTATTACGTCAAAACGCTCAGGCAACCCGACACCGAACTGTAAAGGCATTCCGGGAACATTATTACCATACATCATATATAATGAATCCAGTGCTACAGATTCCAGTGGAATGCTAGACCTGTACCTGGGCTGGTATTCTCTAATGTTTTTTTTTTATCGTTCCATTAAGCGTATCTAGGAACACTTCTGCCGAGTGGAAACATGGGATCAAGATGGTTTCGTAATGCCATGACGAAAGTTTTATCATTTCCTCTTCTGCCCGATCGGGGAATCCCGATCCTACTTTTGGTGAAAGAAAATATTTCCTCTCTTATTGCTTTCCCCTTCCATGGATCCGAATCACATCGATTTCTTGAGGACCCTTTTGAGAACAGAATTTTATTATGTATCAACGTATTCCATATGGAAAAAGAAAGTCAAGTTTTCATTTCGGACTCTCGAATTTCTCTGGCCAGATTCCAGATCGCCAATTTTTCTCAGATGCTGCTCAAAGATGGTATTTAAAATCGCACCGTCGTTTGGTCGAAGTTTGGTATGGATAGTGAGGAGATTATTGTGTAAGGAAGAAAATGTCTGAGCGTCCAGTGCATATTCGAGACTGTATATTGTACGAGCTCGATTTCGGGAAAAACGCAGCATCCGCCACTCGAAATATAAATAAAATCGCACGGTCATTTGGTCAAAGGTGGTCCAAATGAAAATGAAATTGACAAACTTGATCATATTTTAACTGGTTGATTCCTTTCACTGATGCTTTAAGTAATGATTTAATTAGAAACTGAGAATATCAAAGACCATGGTCCACGTGTTCCGGATGTCATAAAGAGAATTAAAAAAATAGCAAAATAGAATGAGCCAATGTTTAATGTAGAGGTATGGATAGCGAGGAGATGATCTCACTATTGACATTAGGGAAAGTGACGTACGGTTTTCCCATCAGATACGAAAGAAACAGTCCCAGGAAAAACAGCCCCGGGAATAAACAGGAGGTATCATCAGTTGAGGACTGTCTCCGAAGAAATCCCCATTGAAGCATGAAAGGAAAGGACCAGCTGACCACTGTGCGCGGTCAGAGAGAAGATTTACATTCCTCGCCAGGAAAATTGGAACCTTTTCCACAATCATCCTCATTCATTATCTGTTCCCGAACTGAAGCGAGAGCGTGAGAAGCGAGCAGTTGGCGCCTCCTCGCTGCATCGCTGCCTCGGCCGCCACCGCGGTCACGGCTTTTTCCACGGTGTGCAGAGTTCGGTTGCATGTTCTTTTTGTTATTTCTTCGTTATTTCTTTAGGAATGTTGGCCAGAACGTGACCAAATCACGTATGGAGAGGCGCTTTTTTTTTAGGCAGTTACACTTCAGAACGAGAACAAAGGTTGGATGCATCAGCTAAGGGAAATTCCTGTTTGCATTAGTCATGGGCATACCAAGTAAGATAACGTTCTGAGAGGATGGATGGGAATATAATTTTTTCAGTGAGGAATAGGTACAAAATACGGCTTCCCTGGCAGTTCTTACCCCTGAACTTTCTGTATCCTTGTCCTTGAGCGCCAGATTCCATACGGTTCTCTTTCAATTTTCAATTCAATTCAATTGTTGGAGAAAGAGTGAGGGNCCTATAGGACCTATAGGGTTCCCTATAGGACCTATAGGACCTATAGGGTTCCCTATAGGACCTATAGGACCTATAGGGTTCCCTATAGGACCTATAGGACCTATAGGGTTCCCTATAGGGCTTATACGGAACCCTATAGGCCTATAAGGTTCCGTTTGAAGTTCTCCTCTAGGCCACTAGATGGATGTATTGGGTTGTCACATTTCTCAAAGGGCACAAAAGTGCCCTCCCCTTACCCATGGCAGCGATACACTTAGCCTAACGATGTTGCCACTGCTGAAAACATTCCTGGAACTACCATTTAGGAGAACAACCATTTTAGAAATACCATTTAGGGTCGCCGTCACATTTTACACAGAAATCGCTTGATGGTGAGTGCGTCATGAGCAGGGGCGTTATCGCGGTGCAAGATCCATGCTT
The DNA here is from genome assembly GCA_905338385.1 of Darwinula stevensoni. Taxonomy (NCBI): domain Eukaryota; kingdom Metazoa; phylum Arthropoda; class Ostracoda; order Podocopida; family Darwinulidae; genus Darwinula; species Darwinula stevensoni. Next base: position 13,150 of record CAJPEV010002230.1, on the reverse strand, counting down.
GGGGCCGAAGTCCGGGACCTTTGCGATAAACGGAGTCGCGTAGCCTTGTTAGTATTTCCGCATAATAAAGCTGTTTCGCCGTTTGACCTTGTGGGATGAACCTGAAGGCGAACCTTAGAATCAAATAAACTAATCAGCATGGTCTTCATTTGGGATCTCGACCTTTCTCGGACTCGGAGATGATGGAGTTTCCCATTGCATGCTTTGCATAACTTTGTCTGAAAAGTTGTTTCCACCGGCCAACTCACGAGAAAAAAAATCCGGAAGGAACATCGAGCCGACGCTGTTTCTGTTCATCAGTCGAAATTCGTGGCACAGTCCTTGCCGAAACTTTCTTCGTGTCAAAATCCTCTTCACAGTTTCACTTGCACTTTTCCCAGACTTTGCACATAACTTAATATTGATTCGTTGCTCTAATCAGCGATCACGCATTTTCGCGATGGGTCCGAGAAACGCTCTCTTACTTTAACCGCGACTGATTTACAACTGCAGCACAGACGTGTTGAAGCACAGACGTGTTGGAACATGCATTACCTCAAAACGCTCAGGCAACCCGACACCGAACTGTAAAGGCATTCCGGGAACTTTACCACACATTACCACACATCGTATATATCAAATCCTGTGCTACAGGGTCCAGTGGAATGCTACACATCCTCCTGGGCTGGTACTCCCTAGTGGTTTTTTTTTTCGTTTCCTTAATGCGTATCTAGGACCACTTCTGCGGAGTGCAAACATGAGATCAAGATGGTTTCCTAATGCCATGACGAAAGTTTTATCATTTCCTCTTCTGCCCGATTGGGGAATCCCGATCCCACTTTTGTCGAAAGAAAATATTTCCTCTCTTGTCGCTTTCCCCTTCCATGGATCCGAATCACCTCGATTTCTTGAAGACCCTTTTGAGAACAGAATTTTATTATGTATCAACGTATTCCATATGGGAAAAAGAAAGTCAAGTTTTCATTTCGGACTCTCGAATTTCTCTGGCCAGATTCCAGATCGCCAATTTTTCTCTGATGCTGCTTTTTTTCAATGACCATTTATTATACTACATGCCCTTTACAGGAAAAGGATACAAGATGGGAGGAAGTGGAATATACAGGATTGGTTATTGACAGATGGTGCTTCTTTAGAGGTTGTTGAAGTCCAGGTCTTGGGGTTGTAAGGTGGTGTGGAGGTCTTGGGGTTGTAAGGTGGTGTGGAGGTCTTGGGGTTGGGTGGGTCCGCGGCCAGCCACCAGGTGGTGTTGTCAGGCCATGATGCTGCTAAAAGATGGTTTTTAAAACAGCACCGTCGTTTCGTCGAACATTGGTATGGATAGTGAGGAGATTATTGTGTAAGGAAGAAAATGTCGGAGCTTCCCGTGCATATTCGAGACTGTATATTGTACGAGCTCGATTTCGGCGAAAACGCAGCATCCGCCACTCGTAATATAAATAAAATCGCACAGTCATTTGGTCAAAGGTGGTGCAAATAAAATTGAAATTGACAAACTTGGTCGCATTTTAACTGGTTGATTCCTTTCACTGATACTTTAAGTGATGATTTAATTAGAAACTGAGAATATCAAAGACCATGGTCCACGTGTTCCGGATGTCATGAAGAGAATGAAAGAAATAGCAAAATGGAATGAGCCGATGTTTAATGTACAGGTATGGATAGCGAGGAGATGATGTCACTATTGACTTCAGGGAAAGTGACGTCCGGTTTTCCCGTCAGATACGAAAGAAACAGTCCCAGGAAGAAACAGCCCCGGGAATAAATAGGAGGTATCATCAGTTGAGTTCTGTCTCCGAAGAAATCCCCATTGAAGTATGAAAGGAAAGGACCAGCTGACCACTGTGCGAGGTCAGAGAGAAGATTTACATTCTTCGCCAGGAAAATTGGAACCTTTTCCACAATCATCCTCATTCATTATCTGTTCCCGAACTGGAACGAGAGCGTGAGAAGCGAGCAGTTGGCGCCTCCTCGCTGCATCGCTGCCTCGGCCGCCACCGCGGTCACGGCTTTTTCCACGGTGTGCAGAGTTCGGTTGCATGTTGTTTTTGTTATTTCTTCGTTATTTCTTCAGGAATGTTGGCCAGAACGTGACCAAATCACGTATGGAGAGGCGCTTTTTTTTTTAGGCAGTTACACTTCAGAACGAGAACAAAGGTTGGATGCATCAGCTAAGGGAAATTCCTGTTTGCATTAGTCATGGGCATACCAAGTAAGATAACGTTCTGAGAGGATGGATGGGAATATAATTTTTTCAGTGAGGAATAGGTACAAAATACGGCTTCCCTGGCAGTTCTTACCCCTGAACTTTCTGTCTCCTTGTCCTTGAGCGCCAGATTCCATACGGTTCTCTTTCAATTTTCAATTCAATTCAATTGTTGGAGAAAGAGTGAGGGGATCGAGTTGGGATTCTCTAATTAGGTGAATTACGAATATTTGTCGACCGGGAAATCTGTCTTGCGAACAATTATACACTAAATGAGCTTTTGCCCTGACCGAAAAGGTGAATATATATTTTCCAAGTAGACAGCAGAACCTCAAACACTCATTCAAATATTGACAAGGAATCGTTTCAAGGATCACGACTGATCGACTGGTCTCGCACGACCGGATAAATAGCAGCTCAATAACACGTGAGTGACAGCCGGAACAAGATACAGCAACCCAACTGTCTTGAGAAGCGGGTTGAGTTCCTCTCGGAGCAGGCGAAGCACTTCAGGCTCACAGGGTATGTCGTAGATTTCCGTATCCGGGCATGGAGGTGGGGATCCTTCGCAGCAGGAACTCGGGATGACGGGCCAGTCAGAGTAATTCCGGACTCCGCAGCATTTCAAAGCGCTCTGCATAACGTTCCAAGCATAAGTTTCCGCAGCGCCGTTCGAATGGAGGGTTTCAAACATGGTCCGGTTCAGAGAATTCTCTTCTTGCATCAGGGTCTTCCTCATCTTAAAGGCAATGATCCCCGACGTGAATTCCATGACCACAATCGGAAGGAAGACCAAATTGATGAGCCATATGAACGCCGTCGCTCCGGCTTCTGCTTTCTTGAACAGGAAAAGGCAGGCGATGATGGGCAGCAGAGACAAGACGGCAATGGCAATGGCCAGGTCGTAGATGTAAATAGTGTCTTGCCGGGGCAGGAAATACTCATAGGGTTCGGCTCTGAGGTTCGTTCGAATCCCGTACACAAGCTGGGATATTGTAATCCCTAACCAGAGAGCCAGAGGCGGAATCGGCGCCAAGAGCAAAAGCCACTCCATCCTCATTTTCCCGAACTACTAACGCATTTCATGAATAGACTGGCAGGTTTGTCAGCTTCGATAAGATATGACGTCATCTCTCGTCTTTTTTTTCGCTGATAAGGAGTACAAAGCTCATTGTGCTACACCACCGAATTTTATTAAAGAACGAGTCAGTACAGGATTTCATCCCGTTTTGCGACTAATACTTTGCCATCACTTATCTGCACTATTAAGCTGTTTTCTGTCAACCTGATCCGGACAGCGTCTTTCCCCTAATATTTCACGCTTTCCCATGGGAGTTATTCCATCTTTACGCCATGTCACGCCCAGCCTTCTCCAGGTGTATAAGAATAACATCTCGATTCTCACTCAACAGGGTATTATCTTTCAATTTTCCGGTCGGCTACATATAGCGAGCTCTTTTTGAGGAAATCATGTACGAATTCCAAACACATTAGGACGTCATAATCAAATCAATACCTGGAATAATAAAGACAATGGAAGTAAGTGCGCCAATCAGCTGTTCCCGGTGAGCGTGAAGTGTTGCAATATGGAATGGCTTATTTAATAAGGAGTGCAATCGATAAGGAGATATCCGGTGACAGGATGTCGCCACGTCACCAATCGGTCTAGGAGATGCCGCGACGTCATGGCGAGTCTGGGAGCCAACCACATCGAAGTGAACACACGGCCCCCTGGACATGACGTGCCTGCGACGACAGCCCCCTTTCCGCCCCCCCCACCCTTCTAACCTGTCCCTGATAAGGGTAGCACTAGCAATGCGGGTGAATTTTGGAGAGCGGGGAGGTCGGCCCCACCGTCTGCCTTGCGCATGAGCGGGTGCCTCCTTGCAAGAACTAGCAAGTGTTTAGGCTCTTTTGAGTCTAGTAGAAAGCTGTTCAGGCATCCGAATTCGGATTTCCGGTTTCCATCTCCGCTGTTGCCGTGAATGAAAAAGACAGTGGATATATTTTACAAAATCATACACATGAAAGGAGAAAGTGGAAAGGAGAGCCTGCACACCCGTAAGAGTGCTATGCGAGCCTCCTAGGGAGGGAATGAACGCGGATTGGAGAGAACGCGCCACCCAGGCCTAAAAGACATCCTTTGATGTTATTGAATAGTGACTATTTGTCAAGTGCCATCTTGCTTCATTTGTGGGAACCTTGTTTATTCGAGTGACTGAGATAGATGGCTAGCCCATAGATGCTCGCCCACGCACCCCCACTCACACCCGACGTGGGCCCAACGTGCTGTGCTGCATTTTACATGACTCAGGTGCTTTGTCGATGTTATTACTTAGGAAGTGGAACCGGTAGAAAAATGAAGGAAAATAGCATATTCATATAATCTCTATTCAATATTAAGTTCAAAGCATATTCTTTGCACTTTTCCTCATCGCATTTGCAATTTTAAGAGCAAATTCACCTTTTTCTGATAACCAAATTTATTAGTTAGCCTGCAGCGCTTCTTTTAGTTCCAAATTGAAGAGCACTGTCCGTAACCAGCATGGAGACGAAAGACTTTCGTGAACGACTCAACAAAATCTTGTCCATCCGTAGGATTCACGTTAATCTTCATTCCTAGACGAATTCCCTCACCAGGCACAGAGTGACCTATGTTGCAGCCCGATGGATAGCTGGTTGGGCCCGAAAGAACCCAAGCAGCATGCTTATGTTTATTTTACGTAAAATGAAAGTAAATTTTTTGTCCATTTTATATCATTTTTATGCAAACCATTGTCAAGATAATGTCAACATTTTTGCAGAAATGTCACCTATGTGATAAATAAACGGTGATATAAAATTAACGTCAATTTTACGTAAAATTGACATACCCGTATGCATTCCCAACAATATGTTTACGTTCATTTTACGTTAGATTTATGTTACTTTCCCCCTAGCATTCATGTGTCTTTACCGAGCCATCGGCACCTTTCAAAAGAATTTATATATTCAATCTCCCAATCCTTTCCATACCTCAGAACTCAAGGGTGGTTAAACGAGTACACTCATCCTCATCATCATTCAAGAGTACCAACAAGACCTACCGCTCCCTCCTCCCGTACTCGAACGTCGGGAGGAGGACTAGATGTTCAGAGGAGCTCTCTTCCATTTAGAACAGAGAAGATATAGTACTCGTGTAGCTGGGATTCTACTCTTCCCTAATATCGTGCACTGCTGTAATAAAAAGCTTAACTTCTGCGTTTAATGATTCCCCGAGACATATATTATAAACATATATATAATAATTTCATGTTTCCATATATATATTCACGGATTGCATAATAAAACGTGGAAGGATGGTAAGAAAATCTGAGACTCTGTCAGGAAAGCCAGTACTTAATAGTATTTGTAGGATGCAGAGAACAAGGATTCCATCTAGTGAGGAATCTTGGTACTGCAACTGTGGAATGGTTAGCTAAAGTTTCATATGGAAAGTGTGATGTTAACTTTGCATAAACTTGATATCATGTACAGTGGTGCCTCGCATAACGAACGCAATTCGTTCCAGCGGTGCGTTCGTTATGAGAGGTGTTCGCGAGTGAAAGTGAAACATTTTTTCCTAATTTCCTTGATTTTTCGAGGCGACGTGGAACGGATTACATGATTTCCCATAGACGTCTATGGGAAATCGTGTTTCGCATAACGAACACCTCGCATAAAGAACGCACCGCTGGAACGAATTGCGTTCGTTATGCGAGGTACCAATGTACTTCACTTCAGATGGAGTGACGTCTAGTTTACGTAAAATACACGGACACTTTGGTGACGTAAATATCGGAACGTAAATTTTACGTAAATGTGCGTCATTTTCATGGCAATCGCAAGAAATTTCCATTGTTTGCAAAGAATTGATATCTTGTTTAGGTAAACATGCTGCTTGGGAAGTTGAGCGAGGTGTCGACCCAGAAGAATACCGTCAGCCCTCAGTCGGATTCGAACTTCCATTCCACTGACCCCTGTACCACTGAATTTATTATATACTGCATATTCACCGCATTCTAACCATCCAAGCATGAAAACGTAAGTAATAGCTGTCATTGGTTCCGCTTAGACCTATATGAAAAGGGTCTGTACACTGAAACCATAGCGACCGGGCAACGCAACCCAATGCGCACGCGCAGGTATCCACCTGGGTTGGGATGCCTTTTTTCTACGAAAGCATCCACTTTCTTTCCAGTCCTGACAGTTGACGAATCCATAATAGACAATGGAGAGAGCGGCTGCTCCCGACCGAGTAGATAGGGTTGTTAGGAGTCCGTGTATCTGGCATCCTAAACTTGATACTGTCCTCTCCTCTCCACGCGACGGGAAAGCACGGGCCTTCGAGAACATGTCTAGTTATCCAGGCCTTTTCATATAGGCCTGGACCAATGGCATCTAATATATATTTCAAAGTTGGGTGGTTAGGATGCGATGAATATACGAGGTGTGGCAATAAAGTTCCCGGAATGTCCCTGTAGAAACCATATCTTACTCACATGCTAATGGCTGTTGTCACCATCGAAATAGGGCAGCGATACACTTAGCCTAAAAATGTTGCCACTGCTGAAAACATTCCTGGAACTACCATTTAGGAGAACAACCATTTTAGAAATACCATTTAGGGTCGCCGTCACATTTTACACAGAAATCACTTGACGGTGAGTGCGTCATGAGCAGGGGCGTTATCGCGGTGCAAGATCCATGCTTGGGGCCGAAGTTCGGGCCCTTTGCGACGAACGGAGTCGCGTAGCCTTGTTAGTATTTCCGCATAATGAAGCTGGTTCGCCGTTTGACCTTGTGGGATGAATCTGAAGGTGAACCTTCGAGTCAAATAAACAAATCAGCATGGTCTATATTTGGGATCTCGACCTTTCTCGGACTCGGAGATGATGGAGTTTCCCATTGCATGCTTTGCATAACTTTGCCTAAAAAGTTGTTTCCACCGGCCAACTCACGAGAAAAAAAAACCGGAAGGAACATCGAGCCGACGCTGTTTTTGTCATCAGTCGAAATTCGCGGCACAGTCCTTGCCCAAACTTTCTTCGTGTCGAAATCGTCTGTCAAAATCCTCCTCACAGTTACGCTTGCACTTTTCCCAGACTTTGCACAAAACTTAATATTGATTCGCTGGTCTAATCAGCGATCACGCATATTGGCGATGGGTCCGAGAAACGCTCTCTTACTTTAACCGCGATTGTTTTACAAATGCTGCATGACGAAGCACAGACGTTTTGGAACACGTATTACGTCAAAACGCTCAGGCAACCCGACACCGAACTGTAAAGGCATTCCGGGAACATTATTACCATACATCATATATAATGAATCCAGTGCTACAGATTCCAGTGGAATGCTAGACCTGTACCTGGGCTGGTATTCTCTAATGTTTTTTTTTTATCGTTCCATTAAGCGTATCTAGGAACACTTCTGCCGAGTGGAAACATGGGATCAAGATGGTTTCGTAATGCCATGACGAAAGTTTTATCATTTCCTCTTCTGCCCGATCGGGGAATCCCGATCCTACTTTTGGTGAAAGAAAATATTTCCTCTCTTATTGCTTTCCCCTTCCATGGATCTGAATCACATCGATTTCTTGAGGACCCTTTTGAGAACAGAATTTTATTATGTATCAACGTATTCCATATGGGAAAAGAAAGCAAAGTTTTCATTTCGGACTCTCGAATTTCTCTGGCCAGATTCCAGATCGCCAATTTTTCTCCGATGCTGCTCAAAGATGGTATTTAAAATCGCACCTGATAACGAGTACAAAGCTCATTGTGCTACACCACCGAGTTTTATTAAAGAACGAGTCAGTACAGGATTTCATCCCGTTTTGCGACTAATTCTTTGCCATCTCTTATCTGCACTATTAAGCTGTTTTCTATCAACCTGATCCGGACAGCGTCTTTTTCCCCTAATATTTCACCCTTTCCCATGGGAGTTTTTCCATCTTTACACCATGTCACGCCCAGTCTTCTCCACGTGCATAAGTAAAACATCTCGATCCTCACTCAACAGGACATTATCTTTCAATTTTCAGGTCGGCTACATATAGCGAGCTCTTTTTGAGGAAATCATGTACGAATTCCAAACACATTAGGACGTCATAATCAAATCAATACCTGGAATAATAAAGACAATGGAAGTAAGTGCGCCAATCAGCTGTTCCCGGTGAGCGTGAAGTGTTGCAATATGGAATGGCTTATTTAATAAGGAGTGCAATCGATAAGGAGATATCCGGTGACAGGATGTCGCCACGTCACCAATCGGTCTAGGAGATGCCGCGACGTCATGGCGAGTCTGGGAGCCAACCACATCGAAGTGAACACACGGCCCCCTGGACATGACGTGCCTGCGACGACAGCCCCCTTTGTTCCCCCCCCCCCCTCTTCTAACCTGTCCCTGATGAGGGTAGCACTAGCAATGCGGGTGAATTTTGGAGAGCGGGGAGGTCGGCCCCAACGTCTGCCTTGCGTATGAGCGGGTGCCTCCTTACAAGAACCAGCAAGTGTTTAGGCTCTTTTGAGTCTTGTAGAAAGCTGTTCAGGCATCCGAATTCGGATTTCCGGTTTCCATCTCCGCTGTTGCCGTGAATGAAAAAGACAGCGGATATATTTTACAGAATCATACACATGAAAGGAGAAAGTGGAAAGGAGAGCCTGCACACCCGTAAGAGTGCTATGCGTGCCTCCTAGGGAGGGAATGAACGCGGAGAGGAGAGAACGCGCCACCCAAGCCTAAAAGACATACTTTGATATTATTGAATAGTGACTATTTATCAAGTGCCATCTTGCTTCATTTGTGGGAACCTTGTTCATTCGAGTGACTGAGATAGATGGCTAGCCCACAGATGCTCGCCCACGCTCCCCCACTCACAGCCGACGTGAGCCCAACGTGCAGTACTGCATTTTACATGACTCAGCTGCTTTGTCGATGTTATTACTTAGGAAGTGGAACCGGTAGAAAAATGAAGGAAAACAGCATATTTATATCATCTCTATTCAATATTAAGTTCAAAGCATATTCTTTGCACTTTTCCTCATCGCATTTACAATTTTAAGAGCAAATTCACCTTTTTCTGATAACCATACAATAATCAATCGAACGTCGCGAAGAAAATCAAGGTTTAACTTCTCCTGGCAGGCATTGGTCGTAGCTCTGCTTTATGAAAGCACTGGCTGAGTTGTTTTAGACCAGGTAGGCATCCTAAGTGCAATTTCTTCATTCTTAGACAAATTCCCTCACCAAGCACAGAGTGAACTATGTTGCAGCCCGATGGAGAGCTGGTAGGGCCCGAAAGAACCCAAGCAGCATGCTTATGTTTATTTTACGTAAAATGAATATAAATTTTTTGTCTATTTTATATCATTTTTATGCAAACCTATCAGTTCTATTACAGTTATACAAACGTCTTTACAGTGGAGACACTATGTATTTGCCACTATATTTTAATTGCAGTTAAAATGCATTTTAACTGTATGGGCATACGTAAATATTGTCTTATAAATGATTCATTTTACGTTAGATATATGTTACTTTCCCCCTAGCATTCAAGTTCCTTTAACGAGCCATCGGCACCTTTCAAAAGAATTGATATACTCTATCTCCCATTCCTTTCCATACCTCAGAACTCAAGGGTGGTTGAACGAGTACACTCATCCTCATCAGTATTCAAGAGTACGAACATGACCTACTGTTCCCTCCTCCCATATTGGAACCTCGGGAGGAGGAGTAGATGTTCAGAGGAGCTCTCTTCCATTTAGAATAGAGAAGATTTAGTACTGTTGGGATTCTACTCTTCCCTACTCTCGTACACTGCTGTAATAAAAAGCTTAACTTCTGCATTTAATGATTCCCCGAGTCATATATTATGAACATATATATAAATATATAATAATTTAATATTTTCCATATATATATTCACGGATTGCATAATAAAAAGTATAAGGATGGTACGAAAATCTGATACTCTGTCAGGAAAGCCAGTACTTAATAGTATTTCTAGGATGCAGAGAACAAGGATTCCATCCAGTGAGGAATCTTGGTACTGCAACTGTGGGATGGCCAGCTAAAGTTTCATATGGATAATGTGATATTAACTTTGCATAAACTTGATATCATATTCTTCAGGTCAGATGGAGTGACGTCTTGTTGATGTAAAAGACACGTACACTTTGGTGACGTAAATATAGGAACGTAAATTTTACATAAACGTGATGTCATTATCATGGCAATCGCTAGAAATTTACATTGTTTGCAAGGAATTGATATCTTGTTTACGTAAACATGCTTCTTTGGGAAGTTGAGGGAGCTGTCGACCCAGAAGAATACCGTCAGCCGTCTGCCGGATTCGAACTTTGAATTCCTGCATGCTAGCCGCTGAACCACTGCGACTCCTTTGTGTGTATTCCCATCTCTCCTGGTGCTTCTGGAACTTGGAGAACTAGCGAGTACCACCCCAGGTACAGAAGACGGTAAGGTAATTGGGGACATTGTGACTTAAATAATATACGACGTATAAGTGACGTAAGATTGGTAGGTTGGTACTCTTGCACTCATTATTCACAGTAACCAAGCCGAATCTGGATATACTTTTGGGTTTGTACGCAGAAACCATAGTGACCGGGCAGCACAACCCAATGCGCACGCGCAGCTATCCATCTGGGTTAGGGTGCCTTTTTTCTTCGAAAGCATCCACATTCTTTCCAGTCCTGGCAGTTGACGGATCCATAATAGACAATGAAGAGAGTGGCTGCTCCCGACGGAGTAGACAGGGTTGTTAGGAGTCCGTGTATCTGGCATCCTACACTTGATACTGTCCAAGAGCAAAAGCCACTCCATCCTCATTTTCCTGAACTGCTAACGCATTTCATGTAAAGATTGGCAGGCTTGTCAGCTTCGATAAGATATGACGTCATCTCTCGTCGTTTTTTTTGCGCCGATAACGAGTACAAAGCTCATTGAATTTTACACCACAGAATTTTATTAAAGAACGAGTCAGTGCAGGATTTCATCACGTTTTGCGACTATTTCTTTGCCATCGCTTATCTGTACTATTAGGCTGTCACCTGTCAACCTGATCCGGACTGCGTCTTTCCCCTAATATTTCACCCTTTCTAAACATGGCAGTTTTTTCATCTGTACACCATGTCACGCCCAGTCTCCTCCACGTGCATAACATCTCGATTTTCTCACTCAACAGGACATTATCTTTCAATTTTCCGGTCGGTTACATATAGCGAGCTCTTCTTTGAGGAACTCATATACGAATCCCAAACACATTAGGACGTCATATAATCATAGCAATCATTGCAATAATAAAGGCAATGTAATTAAGTGCACGAAACAGCTGTTCCCGGTGAACGTGAAATGTTGCAATATGGAACGACTTATTTAATAAGGTGTGCAATCGATAAGGAGATATCCGGTGACAGGATGTCGCCACACCGCCAATCGGCCTAGGCGATGCCGCGATGACATGGCGACTCTGGGAGCCAACCACATCGAAGTGAACACACGGCTACCTGGATAATGATATGCCCGCGGCGACAGCCCCCTTTGTTCCCTTTGTTGGATCAGAAAATTCGAGAAAAGACGCCATAACGTTATAAACGCGAGACTCCGCAAAAATGGCTTTTCATGTAAAAATAATGGCTTTAGTTAGGAGTCTCTTGTTGTACGGGTGTTTCAAAGTTGGAATATGCAAACGGGAAAAGCGAACACTTTTTGCATGCTTGGAAAAGCCGTCGCACCCAAAAGCGATGCCAGGAGGTGATGCACCATGAAAGCTGAATACTCCCTCAACTCCATAATAACAATGTCTGTCACTTATTCCTGTGCGAAGTTTCACCTTTCCACACTAACTCAATACGCCAGGGCAGAAAAAAGTTACGTGAAAACGTCGGACCTAAAAATATGCCCCCACAGGGCATGGACCTTACATTTTATATTTTTCCTGAACCCATCGTCACGGTAGATACGTCCATGCCAAGTTTCAGCTTTCCATGTCTCTCCCTTTTACTAAAGCAAAAACATCGTTAAGGAGGGGGAATGAGTAACGCGACTTGGAAGGCAAAGGAAAGGCCGGGAATAGAACGCCGGCCTCCTAATTGTCGGCTAGGTGCGCTACCACTACACCACCTATCCCACGTCATCCAGTTAAGACTCTCGATGCCATCCTAATCCGTCACTATATATATATCATTAAAAACTTCTCCCCCCAAAAATGTGTACCCCCAGGTCATGTACCTCCAAAGTCTGATTTTTTCTGAACTCTACATCCCAGTAGGTACATGAGTACCAAGTCTGAGATTTCTAACTTATCTATAACATGGTTAGAATTAGTGTCAATGAGTCAGTCACGATCGTCTATATATATTAGATACAGTACAGAATTATAATCATTATAAAAGCTACATGTATGTTGTAAGAGATCAGGGCCCTTAAAAACGGGTTCACCTGCCTAGGGAGATTTGGAACCAGGCGGATCTACCCATGGGGACTATCCACCTGGCACGGGAAACACGTGTGCGTACGACCAGGTGGATTTACAGCGGGTGGAACATCCACCTGGTTTCAAATCCAAATCATATCAACTTAACCATTCAACCACGTCTACCTGCACGATTGATGGGGAGATATAAAATAACCCCGTCACCAGCTGAGATAGCCATTTATCTACCGATAATCCCCGTGGATTCCGCGTGAAAGAAACACAGCGAATTTCCCAGCTGAGTTGGAAAAAATTGTACTTTTCGGTTAAAACGCCCGAGGGCACATATTTTGCAATTTTTCCTGAAATTTCTGATCCAGCAAAACCGAGGGGGCTAGGAGTTTAACCTTGTCAAAGAAGTACCTGATGAATAGCTGAGTAAAGAAACAATTCTACTTATATATATATATATATATATATATATATATATA